>JAPYYX010000479.1:0-54017 GCA_030522605.1 Cremastinae sp. B BG-2022a | reverse complement strand
CGATTTCACTAATATAATTCGTAATCTAAAATTTAGGGAAAGAGTCGAAAAATTGAAAAGTAATGTCACACAAACAAAAGTTTAATATTCATAAAAAAATCGAACTAAATATTTGCCGAGTTTTAGGAAAGCTTCTTCCACTGGAGTAAAAACTCGGCAAGTCTTCAGTTCGACTTTTTTTATCAATATTAAACTTTTTTTTGTGTGACATTACTTTTCAATTTTTCGACTCTTTCCCTAAATTTTAGATTACGAATTACATTAGTGAAATCGATTCAAGTATTAAAACATATTTTCTACTACAACTTGGAGTATAATCCCGTAAATGTACTTGCCTCCTTTTTTTACAGCATTTATGCTGTTTTTTGGTAGATAGATTAGTGTTATTGGTGTTATTGGTATATATTTTTAATTATTTTTTGTAAATTTTTGAATTGTTTAATTTATCTCTCTTTTTTTTTTAATTGTTAAAATTTCCTGGAATAAGATTTTTAATGATCAAAACCTTCGCTCCAACTGGTGCGAATTGGGTAGACTGTTCATTTGTGTGAGTTCAGCCTCGTTCGCGGCCGGAGCGAAACTGACCGAAACCGACCGAGCTTGGCCGAGCTCGCCATGACGCGGCAAGCTCCGAACGAGGGTGACAGTAGTGCCGCGGCTCTCGTCAGGGGAGGTTTACGCGTCCTTCTGCCTTCGGGATGATTACGTTATCGTGCCGCGTATGAGAAACGTGTCTCATTGAAAATAACTAACACGAAGAACATTTTGTTGAAACTATCATTTTGAAAGTCCAAAATTCAACTCTGCCGATATTACGATCTGTAATTAACATTTTCCGCAAGAGATCTTCGTAGAAGTACAAAAACTGACAGAAAACCTCGCCAAACAAAGTGAAAAAAGTAAACTATAAGGAATAAGAAATCGAAGATGTTTAAAAACGAAAAAATAAAAATAAACAATAGAAAGTGAAAAACGTAAATAAAATTCAAACGCCTCATCCGGACACTTCTATATTTATTCTCTCTGTATTTTTCACATCTCAAAATATATGGAAAGAGTAAAAGCTGGATGCTGAGTTAACTCGTGCGCAGCGAGGGACAAGAAGCTCTCAAGTGTCCTCACAGAATCACAGATGTGACGTTTCGAAAAATTTTCTTTCATTTTTTTGTTTATCCGTTTAAATTACCGAGTACCTTTTTTTATCACGCGGGGAATTTTCACCGATGAATGAAAAGTGAAAATAATTGTGTAGCCATTTTTTGCAGTAAATCCAAAATTGGTAATCGTTGATCTAATAAAAGGGATTAACCATAAACATTTTATTTCTGACTTTCGAACTTCCTCATTCAGTTCCAATAAAAGGTGTCTGAAAATATACCACGGTTGACAACTCTCAGATTTGTTAATCGAACGAGAGCCGAAGTTTGTCACTAATATAATAAATATCTGAAAAAAACGTTCCTAGAAATAAGATAACTCGTATTTTCGGAAATTTGTGGATTCGAGAGCAGTGTCAATAATTGAAAGACAGAGAAGGTTTTATTCCCGACTCTCCGTTTATCGAGAAAGTGTCAATATCGAGTTCCTTCGCGATTTATTTACGAGGATGGTAGAGGAAAGAGAATCGAACGTCAATCCTGATTTAAAGAGTGAATAAGCGAGTATATATTTTTTCGGAGCGGACGAGGTCTGTGAGAAAACAATAAAAAATATATTTCCTGGATTTGTTGTCACGAGATAAAACATTTTCAGGCATCGTGAATAATCGCGAGTTTAAAAGAAGAACAAAAGAAGAAGAAACTCGAACTTTTTCCTATTAGAAAATAATAAGAAAAATTTGGAGCCGTTTTTCCCTCTCTCTATCTCTCTTGGTTTGTACAGTACCTGGCAAGAGTTCTCGAGGTGGTAGAGAAATTCCTTTGTCCTCGGAGCTCGTGGAAGGAGGCTCGAGGAAGAGACGAAGAGAAAAAGAGAGAACGAGAGAGAGAGAGAGAGAGAGGAATAAAGGAAGCGGTGGGGAGCCACGCGGTCGGGTTTCGAGGTACGAGAAGAAATTGTTCTCTCTCTCTCGCTCCCGCGGAGATTTTTCTGTGTGAAGAGTGAAAAGACGGAGGAAAGGGAAGGAAAGAGCCAGAAAGTGCCGTGACGCTCACGTTCGAGTAGTTTTACCTGGACTGCGTCTACGTGTACGTCGGTTTTTCGCGACTTTTGGATCTCCGTGAATGCTTGCGCGAGACTTTGGGTACGCCACAACAGCGAATTCGAGGGCCAACGAGCTGAAACAGCCACGAGGAGCTGTTTCAAGGCCAAACGCTCCGAACGACAGATCGAACGCGTACCCACGCCGTTACGTCGTTTCCTCTGACCTGCGATGACTCTCTGAAGCAAGCTGCATGTCTACGAGTGTTCTTTAAAATACGTATTTACGTAAATACGTATTTCATGCATATTTTCATAAATATTTTTCGCCTCTCCGTCGATAAGAAGTTCAACAGTGCTCCGTTTCGTTTTTTTCTGTTTATGTGAAGTTGTTCGTGCGTTATTTTTCTGTGGGAATTCGTACGAGTTTTTACAATAGCAGAGGAGAATATTGTGCCAGTGAGAAAATGCACCAACGGCGCATCCTTTCTGACGGAATGGCGTTGTTGCGGGCAGCTGTGCTCGCAGCTGCCTTGGGACAGCTCCTCGGCCCTGTTGGAGCGAACAGGCCGCTCGGCACTCATCCCGGCCACGCTTACTTCGAGCAGCCTTGCTGCGGACATTCGCATCTCAGGCATCATAAAGGTCCGTTCATAATGTTGAAATTTGCAATGTGTATTTACTTTATCATTTATTCAATGTTTTTTTTCAAGATTTGTGGTCATTAAGTTTCTTTCCGAAAAAATATTTTTCGTGACGTTTTGTTTTCTTTTTTTATTTTTACGAGAGTTTTTTTTTCTCCAGTTTCATTTCCTCCTCCAATGACAACTTACAGAGACAAATGCCGTCATTAGCTAGTTTAGAGACTTTCCACGTTTTTCGTCGCAGAGAAAAATCTTTATGCTCAACAGCTCGCTACCGGCGGTTTTCCAGCACGGCGTGTACGAATTGCCTGTCATTTTCGTCTGATATTTGACTTCCGTCACACGTGCTCCTGAACGCTCGAGACGACGCTCCCCGGATCGCGTTTGATCGACCTGTCAAGCCAATCTTCCATCTATCTATATATATATATAGCTGTGCATAAACTGTCACGTATATTTTGACGTATCAAAGAACCCATCGTCAGGCAAGAACCAGACTCCAGAATTTCCCAAAATAAAATTTTTTAAGTATTTCGACTGAAACTTGAACATTCAGGGACAACCCTTTGAGAAAGTATTTTTACTCGCATCATCGTAGAGACAATATCATTTTTTACCATAAAATACATTTTACCATTAAAAATGTGTACGTTTCTAAGAATATATTTAACCGTGTGACATTTTTTCTTGATATATAGATCTCGCTAAAAATTGGGAATATACTCGTCAATGACATTTCACGCTAGTTATACTTTTGAATAGTCAGGTAGAAGAGTGCTAAAAAGAGCTCAGGATTCTTTTATTCTTTATTGTTGCAAGGGCCACCTTTTTCTTCGATTTTCCTCGAATTTTTGTCCGACGCTAAATTATTCAATACCGGAACATGTTCGCACGGCATGTAAAAAAAGTAATTATTCTAAAGTCCGAAAAACTGTTATAAAATAATAAGAAAGTACTGTCCGAAACGAAGCAGAATTAAATGGACTCGGTCGCGAATTCGAGTCATTTTCTCTCAGTAGTGAAGACAAAACGAGAATATTATCTTTCACATTTCTGCGGTCTTGCTGGTGTCCCACTCGATATTACGAAAGCTTAGGAGAGTACTCGGTGCGACTGATTTCATTATTTCTGCGCCCGTGTCCGTGTGAATGTACAAGGGAGCGAGCAAGCCCCTGACTCTCGTGTTCGTATAATAAAAAGGGACGCAAGACACGCTCGAATGGAATGTGGAATGGTTGGATACAGAGAACTCTCTCGTACGCCGCCATTGCCGCTCGGACACGCTTCGTTATATCGTGAGAATGCCTCCGCCATATACGAGCTTACATTCGAGTACGAGGAGAATTATTCTCACTGAATTAGACGCAGGACGAAAAAAAAAAATCGTAATATCTACAAAAAAAGTTTTCTCTCACGTTATTAAACACGAACAACCATGTGTGACGTATATTTGCAAAAAAAAGAATAATTTCGAAATGATGATTTCAGAAAATCGACAAGGAAAAAGAGGGACCATTGTATTTTGGCAAAAAGTATGGCTATCGTTGTGTAAACGATACGGATTATCATGGTGGAATATTGGAAAGCTCGTTGATAGAAATAACTTTGGCAACGAAGATGTAACGTTCCGAGGCCGATCAATTGTCGGATGAGACTGGAGAAACGCATAAACGAGGGCCTTTATCCGCGATTCCCGGAGTAGAGAGAGCTCGTTCTCCTTATCGTCTCGTTACAACGCACTCACCGATAGCTGATGTTATTAGCCAACCCAGTGAATTTAGCATGTCGTTAAACACACATGCCTCTAAAATATACACAGTATATACATTGGTTAGGTTTAGAGCTTGTGGCCTATTCTCTATCCGCAGTTGAGTTACCTCGTGATACAATCATGCAGATAAATATATGATGCCGTTTATATGTCTGTACAGGGTGCTCCAGAAGTCAACGAAAAAACACATGAATCGCATTGGTGATGAAACATCGAGGTGAAGGGTATTTGGAACGATTGCAATTCGACAAAATCCTGAAGAGTTATCAAGCGATGAAGATTGACTGATAATCAAGGGTCACGTGGCTCGTTAGCTCTCATGGTTGACTCGTGTCTCTGTCGATCGATAAACTCGTGACGAGTGGATTGAAATGATGTGCCAAATGACCTTTTGTCTCGAAATTCCGTTTTACGTTTATAATTGAATTTTCACACTTTTGACATCGAAGTCTGAGACACTCGGTACATGCACCGTTGTATATGCTCATTTCGGGTGAGCAAAGCATCATCATAGAGCAGGATGGAAAACGGCCTTTGCTTTTGCTCATCATGTACCCAAACCTCCACCATATCGAATTTCTGGCAACCAACCGAACGGATATTAATTCCGACGCGAGGGCTTCTCTCGAGCCGATCCGTTAATCGAATTTACACGAGCGCTTGCGAAGTGCTTTCTCTTCTCCTCCTCCTCCTTCTTCTCCTCTCCGAGAGTCGCTATATCGCGAGCGTCGCTCCTCTCTTCTCTCTTTGAACATATAGAATGCGTATTCGGAGCTACGTGCAATGAGCCTGAGCAAGCCATCCGCAATATACTGGCCCAATTGCAGGAAATTACAACGGATTCTTGATGCTATACGAGCTCCCTCATGAGATACATACGTGCCCTGCTACTAAGTAGCAAACACCGAGGTAATGGCCACAGATCTATATTACCCTTAAGCCTAGATCTCATTGTCCAACACTGGTTATGGAATTCCCTAGAGGTCCACGAATGCGCTTCGTAAACACTGGATACCAATTATACTTAACTATATGCGGGATATTTTTTTCGATTCTTTCATATTTTTCGACTCTCCCATATTACATTTATACATATATACAGGCCAAATTTACGCATATGAAGCAGCTTCTATTTGTGAGATCTAAAGTCATTTTAAAAGATTTGATATCAAACATCATCGAATTTATTTTCTGGTAAGAGTGACGGATGGCGAGAATTTTTTCTTTTCACGTAAAATTTTCATTGATGAAACGACAAAAAGACTGCGTGCACTGGAATTTTTTTATTTTTTTATATCGGGCAATATTAAAGGAAAAGATAACATTTTGTTAGATATATTTTTTTGCTCCTGCATCTAAGAGTGCTCTGCAAAAAATAGATAGCTTTTTGTGTCTCGTCTTTCAACTTTTTTCGCTCTATTTTATCTAAAAAATATATGGCAGATGAGTTGGTAGAGAGGCAATTGGAGTCAAGTCAGAAATGGTCACGGGGAGAATTGTCAGACCTTTTAATCTCGGGAATCTTGTTTGAGAGAAAGAAATCGAGACTGAATAAGCATCTCGGAGAAAAAGATGAAATAGGGGATTTTTCCCGTTTTTCTCCCAGTCTCTTCATTTTTTATTTTTTTCCATCTTCTTATTGCTCTTTGATTTCTATATCTGTGCTTTTTTTCTTTTTTTTTCATGACCGATCTCACCTTACACCGCTTACTTCATGTATATGATTCCTCTCGAAAGTTCTTGTTTCCACTCAAAACTCTTTTCCGTTTCCTCCTCTCTCTTTTCTTTTCTTCTTCACTTGCTTTTCTTTTACCTCTTGCTTACTCTTTCTCACTCTACAAACATCATTTTCGCGGATACACTTGGCGATGCCCCGTGGTTTATGTACGTTCATACTCACACGAATATAAGTATTCTTAAGAGTTCACAGCATAACGATTCAGGCGATTTACATATAGGGTAATTCCTTACGGTTGGATCGAGCCGGTCCTGACTGTAAATCCCGTTGAGCCCAGGGTGAGAGAAAAACTTTTTAATTCACCTCTTCTCTTTCTCGTTTCTTCATCTTCTTTTCCTTTTTTCGTCCTTTCTCTCTGTCTCGTAAACTAGACGAAATATATTTTTTATACTCACAACCGCGAACTTAACTCTCTGTTTTCCTTCATGGCCTCTTCTCTTCTCCTTTCCTTTTTTGTCTCGGGAAAAGTCGAGAACTGAATCTCATCCTGTGTCCTATCTTGATGAGAATAAAAGGCCCGGAATCATACGAAAAACTTTGTAAGAGCGTGATGTAACAATGAAGAGTAAATGGCACGATGTGACGAAAATGTATAGCGCATATATTTTGAAATAAATACTTAGAATAAATAGTATATTTAAATGCATTCTTTATTTTGGGGCACACTTCCGAGTCTCATAAATATAAAATATTGATACCTATACATAAAAAACACAGTAGTGAATTCTCTCCATAAAAATAGTTTGATTTTCGTTTATTGATCAAATGCTTAACGAAGCAACTCCAAAACGAAAAGTAAATTTAGGAGCAGACCAATTATTATTTACATGCTTTTCTGAATATTTTGAGCAGTATCCATTTTCAGAGCGTAAATGAAAAAAACGAGATGACTTCAACTTTGTAAATATTCACTTGAGCTAGATTATTTACTGTACGATAAAATTCAATCCAAAAACGCGTTCAATTCCAATTAAAATGTATTCCCTTCATACGTTTTCCATGCAAAAGTTTTGAGTGCTAGTGACGATATCGAGCAACGTTGCGGAGAGAAAGACAGGGAGATACAAAACTCGGCGAGACAATTACAATGAAAAGTTTCAAAATCGATTCTAATGCGAGAGAAAACTTTACGATGTATCTATTGTCCCCGTATCGAGATAAGTTACGAAAAACTTTCTCCCGTTTGCATACATCGGACACAGAAAATTATTGCAAACGGTGTGTCGTCGACGTAATAATCAGTAAACACCGGACGTTACGAGAGTGAACGATAAGCGGATGGTCACTGGCGGAAAATGCGTCTCGTATTTCCGACAAGGAATTACGATTTGTATGTAAAGCTCCTACAAAATTTACTTTCAACACACATCAATGACATTAAACCTACACGAAAAACAAAATACATTATTAAATATGCCTAATTTTTTAAACTATTTAGATAGAATTAGCGAATTGAAAAAAAATTCTTGGCATCACGAAAATTTCAATATAAGGGAAACCCCGAGGTAGCATATTTCTAAAAAAAGAAATTTTTAACTTGAATAATAATAATAAACGAACTATTTCGAGAAATGTATTCAGTCGAGTTAGTATATTCTGTCGTGGAGACAAATTCGTGAGAGATAAAAAAGGTACGGAGTGGCAGTGACGAGATCTTCATTTATTCAGGAGATGCTCTCTCGAAAATGCAACCATCAAACGTCGAGGCGACATTTAACAGTCAGAGAGGGTGGTGTGTATCGCGCGCATGCATATGTATCTCCGAATGCGCGTTCCGGAAAAGAAGGAATTCATCGCGCGGTTTTCCTTCTTCTAATCCCTCGGCTCCCGTAATATGAATGTACGAGCGTGTACTAGAGATTCGAAAAAGGGCACGGGTCACTTGATGCACTTTCAACTTTTGAAAAAGAACGAAAAATAATATATGGAAGACAAAACAACGTACCAGAGGTTAAAGAATAAGATCCCAAAATAAAGAAGAATGGAGGCAGAAAAAAAAATTTCCCAGAAGTAAAATAAAATCTGAAAAAGAATCGAAAAAAGAATTCGCTAGGAGAAAAGATCTTCTGGAAGAAAAAAGCGGCTTAAGAAAAAAAAGAGAAAGGTATCCTATAGAAACGGAGAAAAAGTGATAAAATAAACACAAGCTAAGAGAGAGGAAGATCGTACGAGCCAGGTACTTTTTGATGAGAGAGTCGAAAATGTGTACGAAGTACGCGTCAGCCCCGAGAGATCACTGGTTTCCGTCTCATCTCTTCATTTCTCACCGTTCCCCCTCATCCGCGAATTTCCTTCCCGCCGGATCGCTTTCTCGAGTTTATCCTCTTGGAGAATATTCTCTGTAAACCCGCGCGACACGTGAATGCTCCGAGTTTTGTCACGAAACGCTGAAAAACGACCGAAAAAGTAGACACAAAAAATCCTTGGGAGGATGAATAATACAGGCAACTTTGAGTTGTAAATTATTTATCAATTTTCTTTCCATCCCGTTTTAGAGAGAGAGAGAGAGAGAGAAAGGAATTAATCTTAGACTCCGGAAGAAAAAAACCAAAAAATAAATAAAAATCAATACTTCTCGGATATTCAAAAATTGGATTTTGTAGGATTTAAACATATTTCACCTGTACTTGGTCTCCTGAAAATAATGTAGTCCGTAATAAATTTGTTCAGTGGAAAAGCACATAGAAAACGAATGAGATAAGAATCGCTGGGCTCTTACGTTATTCGTATATGTACCTTTCATTTGTAGAGCAAACTTGAAATTAATCCAGCGTTCTCGCAGTTATCCCGTTCATCTCGTTTTGTTTGCTTCTCAAAATTCTACTTTCCCTCTTATATGTATTTATCCATACATCCTTCATATATTTATTTATGGGGTTCATGTGCTCGATGAGTTCGATAAATCCATCACGAAGTATAATTTAGAAATATTTAACGCTTATTGTTCATTCTTGATATAAAAAATAATATTTTCGTAAAAATTTGATCAATGTTACATTAAAAAATCTTTTCCATTTATTATACTTTAATATTTGAAATACCGTAAAAATTACTACTTATCAAAATATCTTTATCTTTATAAATTAATCCAAATGAATTCTGTTAAATACGAGCGTAAATCGAATAAATTTTACCTCACAGTTCTCATCCTCAATATATCTTTCCTCCGATCGAGAGTCTTGGATTGGTGCGAGTAAAAAAAAATATTTCTCGAAGTATAATGTTCGCCCTGGAGCTTTTTCTACAAAGCTCCGGGCGTTTTCGCGAAGGCATTACTCGCGTCAACTTTTCTCTCACCCGGGCTTCCCTTATCGCGTTTCCTCGTTCCCGAATACCGCCGATATCTCCTCGTCACAGGAACCCCTCAGACATTTATTATTACGTGTTTTTTCTCTTTTTTTCTTCGTCACCGAGCATGCTTAACGCGATCTTTTCCCGAGACACCGCGAGAGGAATTGAGAGAGAACGCACGTGGAATCGCAGGGAGGAGGAAATTGAATCTGGCTTTATCTAAAATGACGATATCGAGAGAAAAAGAAGAGGAACAGATATCTGTATATACCTACATCGAGATAAAGAGAGAGAGGGAGATAAAAAGAAAAAGGGAGAGAAAAGTGTGACGTTTATGGTGCAACCTCATTGCGGTTCCTCTCCCGTCTACATTTATATCGATCCAACAAATTGATACGTACTATCGTGAAATACTACCTACTGACGTCCCACTGGTCAGCAAACTTTGTATCGGGTAAAGTTCCTATCAAGAGCCACGATTCCTCGACGATCTTCCCGTGTAAACAACTTTATCTGTCGTACATTTATTTTCTTACGACGTTACTCACTTTGGTGACGTGATTACGAGATAAGTCAGAATTGTCCAGTTCATTGTCCTTTTGGAAGAAAATTCGTCTCTAATTATATCGTGTTTATTATAAAGTGAATATAAATAAACTTAAAATTTGGATGTAAATGCAAGCACACTTAAATTTCAAGTATAAAAACTGTTTATCCGTATAGTTATGAGGGTATACGTTCGCAAAGGTGTGCGTCAATGCGCAACTCCCAAAGGATGGTAGATGAGGTGGCTGCGGTTGGGCAAGGGTGTAAGTTGCAAAGGAGATGAGACCGGTCCACTAGGGACTCTGGGCATACGCTCGGCTGATATTCGATCGAAGCATCCGGTATATAAAGATATTAACGTATCCAGTGAGGAATATAGCGGAGGAAAAGCACGCGAATTTCCTGGAAACTAATTTAGTACATCGGAAGCGCATTTAGGAGGTTCAGAGACAAAAAGAAAAAAAACATTTATACGCCCCTAAATAATTTATGCATGTACAGTGAATGGAAAAAGATAGTAGGTAAAAACAGACAGTAGATGGTTCGGTGGTATAAAAGTTTTCGGGAGCGATAGAGCGGACCAAGTCGGTTGAGGTTCCAAAGTGCACGTAACACCGATACGAGTTCCAGTAGCGGCCTCTAGCGGACTAGTACCTTCCCCTCGCTGACGGCTATGGTATAACGTTATTCCCGTGCCCAGAGGCTCTTCGAACGACCCGGTATTACGAGACTAATCACTTTGTAACACGGCTGAGACTACAAACTCTGGAGAGACGAGGATAGAGCGATCGAGGTGGAAACAACGTCGAAGCTAGGATGTTCCCTAGTAGGCTGAATTATATACGTGAGCTCTCAGCCGTCCACAGTGTGCTTATTATCATACTCAACAAAATTCGTGTGACTAACAAATAAAACAGCTGTGGCTATTGTTTATAAAAGATGTTTTAGAATTTTCGTATGCTTGGATAACAGTGTTTTCGATATTTAGAGAAGCAGTTAAGACTCGCGGCAAGTTCATTTTTCACCGGACCCAAAATATGACCCAAAAGTCGGTGCCAGCATTGTGTTCCATAAGTACTAACGATGTATGCAAAGTGTGTAGAGGTAAATACAAACAACGTAGAAAAAACATCGAGACTCGAAAAAATTCGAAGACATTACAAGCCGGTATATGCGGCGAAAAAATCCACATATCATATCCCGTGGACTTAAAATCCATATGGATTTTAAGTTTAAAAAAGGCTTTTGATATCAAAAGCCTTTTTTAGAATAAGGAAAGTACATCTAGTAGACGGGGTTTTCTATTAAAATCGATGCCAAATTTGGTTGAGATCAAGTATCAAAAAAGTTAATGACAATTCTGCGTAGATGACAATTATAAATAGACCTCACAACTTTAAATGATTCTATCATATTAAACACTTTTAGTAAATAGTAACTATAGTAATATAGTAAATAGTGAACTATAAATAGTAGCTACATTTACGTTTTACAGGTTGAAGTTAGAATAACCAACGCACCATTTCTTGGGTCAGTTTTTTATCTTCTTATACCTCGAATTAAAAAAAATCCAGGCAACAGTGTTCACGTAACGTTATCAACTCACAGGCTTCGTAGTGATTCTTAAGAGAATCTTTCGAAGCATTTTCGTTGAGGATGGAAGCTGGAAAAAGTTCAAGTAATTAGCACATTCGATAATGACGCCAGAAGCGAGCCACGGCATTAAGCCATCGTTATGGAATTGTAACCGGAGCAAAGAATATCGGCAGCTATTAACAGAGCGCATGCACTTTGCAGCTGGCTATTGTGCGCTTCATATATATTCGCTTATTCCCCGTCTATACGTGCATTCAGTTGCGATAGTAAAGGGTGTTGGATTCTTGCCGGCTTCTGTTGGGTTATAAACGAAATAGTGGTAGTAAGGAAAAAATGGTAAGAGCAAAGAAAAAAATGGTAATAGTATGGAAAATGAAAGAAAAAAATTCGTGTATTCATTATGCACAACAACGTCGTTAGGATCTCTCGTAGTGACTTCGAAGATATTATCATTTCTTCTGTGACGATGTTATATATTATCCATTTGAATTTTGCCTCATAATTGGGGAGGAAATATTTTACATGTTTCACATCTTTGATATTGGAAATTAATTGAAAATGCATGGCGGCTAGAAAACTTCAAAAAATTGTTTTTAATTTTCAATGATGTATATATATGAACACTATTTGAATTCGCAACGCTTATATACTTCTCACTTCTTTATAGCAGTATAAATAGTTTCTAAATGCAAGAGCAGAGAAAAATGCGAATATTAAACGGGGAGACTAAGTTTTCACACCTGTCGCGTCTTGATTGTGTATAAACATGCTGGCGTCGTCTGCAGTAACTTTGGAAAGTCTACGATACGGTTAAAATCTCTGAAATCGTGCACAAGGCCATGAGGGGGAAAATTCCCACCCCGTAGAACGACAAACGGACAATTAGCAGCTGCCTCGAACGACTGCCATGATATAAATTTAGGCTTTAAGTAGCTGTGAAGTTCATATTAATTAAAGCGTTTTCCACCCCCGGCTTGCATTTTGTTCCAGACGAGAAACACTGCAACCATTTTTTCCGTTTTTCAATTACACACTTGGATCGTTTATTATATTCCTTATTTCTCGACATACCTGAAAAAAATCGCAACAAATGGACTTGGCAATGTCAGATTCATTAAAGTGATCTAGATAAGGCGCATTGTACGTATAATGCATAATATTGCAGGGAAACTAATATGAAAACTATTATGTACAAGTGTTATGAATATTAGTGGAGATAAAATAGTTTGAAAGTGTATTTATTGTTCTAATTTTCTGAATTTCAATGTGAAAACTCGTCAAGTGATGTATTTTTGTGCATGAATTATATAGCAAAAATCATTAAAGATGTTAACATGTGTAGTTTTTTATTATTAAAAAAATTATAACAGTCAATCCACAAATAGAAAATCTTTCTTCACGTCCGCAATAATCTCCGCCACGTGTCCCATGAAATTAGACACATAATTGGATGCACGTTTCAAGTATGTATCTTTACTCCTCTCTCTACCTCCTTTCTCTTTAGGTCTTTGTTCCCTTTTTCCCATCGCGTTTCGTCTCTCTTGCATGATCCACGGTCTAAACCGTCTAATCTGCTTAACCCGCGGTTTCTCATCCGTCGTTCCCTCTTTCGTCTGCCAAATCTGAGGATAACAAAGCGACAAAAGGGACGAGTATCCACGAGGCAGCGCTAGTCATTAGGAATGCTAGAATCGCCCGCTTCTCGACGACCAACAACGAGAAATCAGTTAGCAAACTGTCAACGTCTATAAACTCGCTTCTACAAATTCGAGTTTGTCACTGTTTTTTTGCTCATTCAAAAGTCAAATATCAACTTGCTGTGCTAACCTCAGATTCGCTTAATTCAATTTCTTTACAAACTTTTTCAAATCGACCCAAATTAAAAACATGATACTTTTAAATTCTACAATTATTATTACATTCATATTTGTCCATATCCATGCCTTAGGATAATTTTAAAAAACGAATCTATGAAAATTAAATTTAAAGAATATACACATGTATATTCATTTATCGATTAATCAATATATTTTATCCACTTATATACAGTCACGATGCGAAAATAAAAAAGTGTGAAATAATTTTCAAAAAAATGATCGAACCTCCCTTCAAAACATATTTTCTACCAACGGAAACTAAGATTACCTTTATCTCCATGACTCTACCGAAATGACTTTTTAATATGGATGGAAAAGGAGAAAAAATACACCGAACATGAAACTGCTGGGGCTTCGTGTATCGGAGTCTTGATAAAATCGTAAACTTATTTACGTTGTTGCCTGAGTTTATGATCATGCGATTTGGGCTTGATACGTCAAATCCGACGTACGGTTTCCGTGTCACGTCTTAGTCGAGTTATTACGTTACTTTTCAAGTTTCTACTATACAAATTATAGGTATACCTCAGTTAAATAATATGCAAAGATACGAGATCGTTTTTATTTTTAGTATGAATGGGATGATAATAGTCAAATTAGACATAAACTTTTATACACATCACCTAAATTGATGATAGGAGTAGATCTAAAAAGTTGAAAGTATTTGTTAAATTTATTATAAATGTACATTCTAATTTCAAAATTACTTATATTTACTAAAATATGAGATCATTTAAAAATATTGAAGTTTTTTCTGATGTTTGATTATAACAATTTTTTTCAATTCATTTGAAAACCTCCAAGCCCCGAAGGTGCTAAGAACGATTGTATTATCATCGAAGACCAATCGTCGGTGCACAGAAAACAGAGAAAGTGGAGAATCGTCCAAGCCCGCTATAAATATCCCGGTAAAGGGGCATTCGCAATTTACTGTCCACTGTAACGATCGAGTATTATCGTCTGCACCGGTCTGAGCGCGATAGCCGGCATAATGCGTCGTTCGCAGGTCGACCATACGAGCATTCGTCTTATAATTCGAAAAGACCGTTTATTATGCGGAATAAAATACGGAAAATAAATTCCACATAAAATGAACATGTCAAGCTTTTTGGTTTTCCACCTTCATTCGTTAAATATTGTTTAATGAACAAAAATACATCAACTAGAAAACAATCAATTTAAATATCCGAAAATCAAAGCTCCGATAAGTTTTTATATCATGAACACGCTCTGGGAGCAAATTTATACACTTTCGTTTATTAAAACGCTTCAATAAGCTTCAAACAAATCTTGGACAAAGAATTGAATCAATTTTTTATGGTCATATCGATTTAAAACTTTGCAAATGTATGTAATGTCGATGACCATACAATAATTTGATTCCATCTCAAAAGTCTTTTTGGGGATAAAAAGTTAAAAAACGCCTAAACACTAGATCCGGTTCAATATTTTCCTAGTACCAGATGTGTGTGCAGATAATTTCTGACAGATAAATGAGCGCGTTATCTTTCAACGATCACAAACGGATGATGCTATCGAGCGTCGACAAGGCGAATTCGAGGTCATAACGTTAACTGGAGAGATTTCGTATTGGGCAGCCCGGACGTGTACCTGGCTTTTAACACAAGCACGAAGAACGTGGTCCTTTCCATTGAAACAGGGACGAGCAATTCCATCTAGAATGAGAGGGAGATTTATGAAATCTCGACACGTGAGTGTATGAGTCTTCGTGCATGATGACAACGGATAAGCCATGTGCAAGATGGGATACTTATGAGAACGGGCCGGGTTATAATTTACGGCAACAGAAGCAGAACACCGAAACGAATATAGAATATAGGAATATGCTCCGAGTACACAGCATACCGTAGCTATGAACGGAGCGGGTTGGAGAAAATTTAACCGCGAATAAACTCCGGATGACGCATCCGGTTTCTTGGTGCTCTTGAGCTGTCGTCATCAGGCCACCAACCTTTGGGAAACGAGAAATTAACGCAACTACTACAGAAAAGTATGAGAATATAATATTTGATCAAGTTCGTTTTATATTTTCGACTCATTCATTTATTTATGAACAGCAATGATTTTTGCGTCGACGCTCGTCATTGCACCTTTCA
Organism: Cremastinae sp. B BG-2022a; assembly: GCA_030522605.1. Lineage (NCBI taxonomy): Eukaryota > Metazoa > Arthropoda > Insecta > Hymenoptera > Ichneumonidae > Cremastinae sp. B BG-2022a. Next base: position 38,298 of record JAPYYX010000479.1, on the reverse strand, counting down.
AGAGGTCAAAGTTTCGACCTTCTTGACTATTATCATGGACGAAACGTCTGGTAAATAAGACATCAAACAATTCGGTTGGTCGACGTGATGGAGGTTAGTGTGGGAAATCTACTCCGTCTGTGGAGGTTCTGTGGAAAGTACGAGGGATCGTCGAGTGCGCGGAGAAGCTAAGAGAGTGTGGGCTTTGTCTAGCGAAGCGTTGTCTGCGGGCTGGCTCCGTGAAAGGAAAGAGAATGGGAGGAGGCCAACGAAACGAGACTCGACTTGGAAAGGGAGGGAATAGACGGAGAGTGCACCCGTGAACAGATCACGAGAAATGGATGCCTTGTACGCTTTCTGGCAAACTCGTCCAAAGAGGTGAACCTCTCGAACGGAGAGAGATTTGGACTCAATGGCGAGCCAGCCTGCGATATATTCGAAATCTCTTTGGATCTTGTCTTCCACCGCTCTCTTTCCACCTCGTCCAACTTGGCCGTGTTTGTTCCCCAACTCGAGGAGACAACAACTTCATTAGCCATCCGTCCCATATTTCAATATATATATATTGAAATTTCGATTCATGAATATTTACACATTCGATGACAGCTCTATAGAAAGGCACCACATATTAAATTGAATACGATCGCTCTATTCTATATCAGACGCATACTAAATGTTTTCTACATTTTCATCTATTCTGGAAATTGAGTTATCCTTGTCGAAATCATTACCACGTTTATTTTTGTTAATGTCAATAGGGATGAAAAATTGAATTTATTTAAAAAAATAGAAATAAGTATTGTATTCAGGGGATAAATCTACGGTATATCGAATTGGAAGAAACTTTTTAGTATCGACAAAGACAAACAATTGGCAAAGCTTCAAAAAAAGGTTCGCACCGTAAGATATGCATTATTAATTTTAGTCTGGCTCCGAAATTAGTGAAGCAAAGTTCGAAAGCGAAAGCTGTGAAAGTGACACGTATTTCGCTCTGGCGCATTATGTATAGAGTATCTATAGACTTTGATCCTTAGAATACGATAGGGTGCGATGGAATATCGAATTTTGTTCTCCGCTTCCAACGGAGAGATTTCTCATTTTCGAGTCTATTCGTTTCGTATATATTTTATATAGAGTCGACCATACATGTATATAAATCGATTTTCCGGACTCGTATACGATGTGTACATAGTGGGAAAGCAAGTTTCGGATTCTCACGACGAATGTCGCGAAAGAGAATCTCGAGTGCACGTTAATCCTACCACAAAAGATCCATTTGTTCGAGATTCGAAATTCTGCCCGTGCACCCCAGCAGACAAACCTCTCTGATGCATTTTCGGCGATAGAAAATTCTACGTCACGGATATTACTGTTTTCCTTCTCGTATAGAACAAAAAAGCGCTGACCCAGATAAAACAAAAGTTATCAGATCTCTGAAAGTGCAAGGTTGTGGGTGCAACAATTCGAAAGCGATATGTATAAGAAATTTTCCCAAAAACCGCATAGGTATCGTTCGCATTATGAATAAGTTTCATCTTGTGAAATCTTGATTATATCTTGTAAAAAAACAATATATTTACCGATTGGCTTATATTCCAAGCAGAAGCGCTAAATTCGTCTCTTAGTTTTTTATGAGTACGATTGACATTCCTGAAATAGCCTTGCTTCGAGTTTTGACCACATCTCTTGATACGGTATAAGAATTTCTACATTAGCGAATAAAATATTGGAATATTCAATCTCTATTATATAGAGATAAAATCTTGAAATTCCTGAAATAGATCATACTTCGGCTGAAAACTGTAACATTTTCACGATGTGAGAAAATGTAAGGATTTCGGTTGGAACGCAGGATCGTAATGTACAGCGTAATCACCCGGACTCTCATTTATACGTAATCCGCGTGGTCACGTTGACCCGGTTGGGGCTGAGAGTCAATGTAGCGACGCCTCTACCACAGATTTGTGCGGATGATCGTAAAGTTCATTGTCATTGCGCGTGTACTGTTTCCCTTTCGCCAAAAGCGTCACCGGGGAGCCTATTCCGACATTTGAAAGTCAAATGGACGTATGTCGCCTTCGTTTGATATGTAAAACAATCCCCGATGCGTTCTCTTGAATTTTCAATAGCACAGTGTCTGAGTCGTAGCTTCGGGAAATCGACGATCGAGTTACGCAAAAGTTTCCGATTGCTCAACATTCTTTTAATTTGATTGTGCATTCCGTGCCGTACGTGTGTATAGTAAAATTGCAAAAATGGATTTTGTATATCTTTGTGAATAAAAATTATCGTGTATCTCGAAAATAGTTGAAGTAAAAGTAGAGCGAATAAAATTGGAATTATAAAAAGCATTTTTTATAAAATGAATAAAAATTGTAATTGAAGTTAATAATTTTTTATCAATTCAATGGAGATGTAAACTCTTAAAAAATACTCTTTAAAATTGTTTTTAAGTTATTTATATAATTAAATGATAACTTTTTGTACTTATGTATGGGTTCTATAGAAATTTTTTCTTGCATGTATATATTAAATGTTGGATACATCTTCGGGAATCTACGCCGAATCGAGTGAGAACGAACTCTCCGGGTTCTCCTCCGTTGATTTTCGTCGTATCCAAAAATAGATCTGGACATGCCTTTTCGTGTTTCGGATCCGAGTTGAAGTAGATACCGTTTATATTAGCTAGCACGCGAAGTCTGAAAATTACATTCTCGTCGTTCCACGCTGCTAATGGGTCAAGCCATTTTATATGATTATTTTTTCATTTGAGCTCTTTCTATCATTTCATGTTTTGACATGAAAATTAGATTTTTTGAACACTGCGCATAAAAGATGCTAATCGAAAAATATGTGACGTTTGATATAAATCTTCAAAATGAAAAGTTCTGCAATTGGAAAATATTGCCGAGAGCATATTATAACTAACAAATACTCTAACTAAAAATGAAAATAGCCCCGGCTATTTATAATTTTCATGAGGGTCCCTAGAGACTGAAACCAGACACAGTTTTTGTATAATATCAAAAAATGTCTGGTCTCTAAATATAGGTGACACGGACCCTTGAATGGCGTTTTCCCGATAAACTTAAAAACCATTTGAACGGACTTCAAGTAAGAATAAAAATAAATTTTTTTTCTTCTTATTCTTAAATTACAAAGCGATATCTTAATTGGCTGATGAGCATCGTAACAGCATCTTTGAATGCAGAAAATACTTTGAAGAAACAGCTCGAAACACAAAACTTTTAACAAAGTTTCAACTTCGGAGAAATCGCTTTTCTGCAACAGAAAAAAAAAGAAATTGATAAGTGTACCATTCATTCGAAACTCCCTGAAAGAAACTTCTTTGAAAAAATCTTGTCAGACTCTCTTCAGATGCATTTCAAAGTCAAAATTTCATATTTAATCTTTATTTTACCTTGGAAATTCGGAATTCTGTCGAGCGTTGGAGAGAAAAATTCGTGCATAGTGAAATTTAGTAATTAAATTATATTTACGCGAGTGCTTCGAAGATTTCGGATTTTCCCTCAACGCTTCTGGCCGTAAAAAATGCTCTCGAGAGCTTAGGCGTCACGGAGCGCGATATAGTCGATGAAATTATCGTACGTCCTGCGAATTTACATGTGCAAATCCACTGAGATCTATATTTACTGTCCTCTTTCTCTATCTCTGTCGTTCTATCCACATTCCATTTCGCGTGCGAGCAAATTCAAACACATACTTATATATGAACGCTAAACCAACGCAGAGCGAAGACAATTAGCGTTTTCTATGACTCTGTTAGTTTCGTATAGTTAATAAATATTCCACGAATAATTGGCGCACACTCTATAAATTAAGCGAGCTGGTCCTCGAAGCTTGTTAGTAAACTCTTCAATTTTATTTTTACATTTGTGAGTATCATACTTTCGACATTCAGACAATACACTAGAATATTTATCTATATAATTGGATAAAATATTCACTGTTAAAAAGATTTTAGTTGTCCTGTTTTCGAAATAATCTTCTTTTGTTAAAAAAGGTCCTCACGTTGATTAAGCCAAAATTTATATAAGTGGAAAAGCTTTTTTCCAATTCTCTGAGGAAATGAACAGAATGGATGTCGTTCATTTCATTCAACTTTTACTTATTTCCGTATCGTCATCATCCTTGCCAATAAGTCGTGATGACAAAATATGATTAACGATCCCAGAGAAAAAAGGATGGATTCCAAATCCTTGTGAGAATTTTATTTTTTTCCCCATCCCACGTCATGGGAAAAGAATGGAAGAAAACGAACGAGATAATACCTTTCTTTCATTATGTACGCGTCGATATGTATAAATACAATACAGAGATCTATATAAAAAAGTATGAAAAAAAGTCAATAAAAAAAAATTGAATCTATATGAAGCAGAAAAGCTGCTCGAAAGCTTTTCCGCGTTTCAAGAAATTATTAGTCGGAGTTCTTCACACTTTAACAATGGAGTATGATTTAATATAAGTTTGAAGTCAATAGAGCATTGCATCATCGATCCTCGATCGTCATATAGCTGTGTGAAAAAATATAGAGAATGTCACTCGTAGTTCAAATTCGCAATTACGAAGCTTTCATATACAGCGCGAGAATTCTTCGCGGAATCCAGGACCCGAGATCTTTTTCTATAGAGAACTAAGTGAAAAGGAAAGAACAGGCTATATACGTATATATGTCTGCATATTCCTGAAAGAAAAAGCACCCGGTTTATCTGATATTCCATTTACCTTCTTTATAATTCGGCCATTTATTTCCGGCCACTTGACTCTATTTGCTCGTGAAGAATCTCGCGACTAGCACTCTAAGAATCTTTTACATTTGGTACGAATATTTCTAGGATTCTTGAAATTTCTAGAAATATTTTGAATCTGCTTATCAGAAAAATGTATTAAAAATGTATCATCCAGCTATTTTAAATTCGCCCATTATTAGAAAATCTTTAACCATTTTTTGAATATTTTTGCCATAAAATCGTAAAAACGCCGTTGCTAACTCATCACTTTTATTTTTATTTCAGGTAAGCCGAATACAAACTAATGAGTTGAGGGAGGGAAAAAACGAAGAGTCGAATCGCCGAGGTCTTATATTTGCAGTGAGTAAACGTTGCGTAATATCCCTCACGCGTTATTAAATGCCAATTGTGGCGTGAAATTTTTTGTTGATATTGTTGTTTTTTTTCAACATTTTTTACTGTACTTGTGTACAGACACTTTTGAACGAATAGGCACACTCGAAATGAATTTACGCATTGAATGCTGTGGGTTCGTCTCCTCTGTTTGCGGACTGCGGATCTGTGTGTGCATATTTTCGTTAATTCATGGGAACTCGTATACCTCCGAGGCCAGCGTGGAGGAGCATCCGGAATTCCTGATGAGGCATGCGCCTTTTTTCACCTCTCCCAAAGGGGATAATAAAAGCACGCAGCATCTCTCCTGCCTTGTCGTCGCGTGATAACGATCTTTAACGTAAACAACCCTCGGAGTACTGCTCCCTTTCGCATTTTACGAGAGTTTCCTATAGAAGGGATATAGAGTATTTCGAATACGGTACGCTGTACATTTTGTTGATGCCTTTTATTTTCATTTTAATTGACGAAGAAATCCTCAAAACATTTTGTAATCTCGAGACTCGCCGAAACTTTCTATTATTTGGCATTCGTCCACTTCCGGACCGGGAACACACTCTGTTTATTTTTAATTAAAGTTAATGACAAAATTTAAAGAATTGCAAATTTAAGTGGCACATCGACTGACATTTACACTAGTCTGACATAAAACTCTGTATCTTCTGTTTTACGGCAGAAAGGAATAAAAATCACATGACCTATGACGATGTGCGGAAATCAGAAAGAGTGATGAAATTAGCCACTTTCGTTACGCGAAATGACTGTCAAAAACGCACTTCCAAAGCAACCATTGAAAAAATTTCTATCACTCATGCTTTTGAAATATTCCCAGAGATAGTTCGTGCTTGCAAAAAAAAAAAGTTTTTATCTCATTCAAAACGATGAAAATGCAGGACACGGCACGTTTAATTACAAACACCGTAAATACCTTTGATGACATTACGAGTGGACAGAACGGTATAACTTTTTTCATATTTTTCCTTTTTTTCGCTGAAACTCTTCTCTCTTTCACCAAGTCATGAAACGAGAGCTTCTTGTTTGTGGCGTATTTAGTAACGAGTCAACGCGGGACTACAGATGACCCACCGTCTCTTCCGCTGGTTATAGCGAGAACGAGCAAGAGAGAAAAGGGTCTCGAGGTTCCTTCCGGATTCATTTGCAGGCTCCTGCCGTCATGCACCTTTCGCCCGCGGGGCGAGAGCATCCTCTGACGAATACCAAACACTTTTTCGCTTCCTCACAGACTCCTTTTCTTTTTCCAATATTCTTAAATTTATTCTCGACAGTTTTTTTCATTTTTTATATTCTCTATAAAAAAAACGTAAGGAAAATAACAAACGTTTGAAAAAATATTTTTATAGATTATTTTATAAAAATACTAAAATTCGGATCATGCCGTTTTCGATGCACATAGAAATCTTGATTTTAGACATGAGCTTATTTTTTGTAAGACATTTTTGTTAGACGCCAACTTTTTTCGTTCCGCGGAAACTTTTTCGGTTCAAGCTTTATCGTTGGTTGTCGTAAAATGAGATTTTTTTACAGCCATGAAAGATCTCTATTACAGATCCCTCGAGAAGCATCAACGATGCTTTCCATAGCGTGAATAAATTACGCGTGCAGTTTTCGAACTTTTTCTTCCGTGATCTTTTTTTTCGATTCCGAAACTAAGGCGAAGTGAGACAAGTGGGAATACGAGTAATTGGAAACGACGAGAAGAAATACTTTCGAGAGGACTTCCTTGGTTCCCGTCGATTTTTATTCCAATTGCGATCAGTCTTCGGATTTAATCACATATCGGAAAGAACAGATTTCAGGATCAAACGGCGATCGTAAAAAATGAAGCCGAACGAATACTGCGGACGGCGATTACGATTTTACGATTTTCCTGTCTTATTCTTTTATTCCCTGAATTTACAACTTTTGACGAGTTTAATCCATTGCAAAGACAGCTTCCATTGAAATAATTCAAATTTACATATAAAATTGGTACAGTTGGCTAATGTAAAATTATTATCGGTTGCCAAAGAATAGAGGAATTGAAATGATATATGTTGAGCGAGAATCAACAAATAAAGTGAGTCATTGGAGTAATTTCAAGTCTCATAAAAGTTTTGAATAAAGCGAAAACACGAAATATTCATGTACTATCATATATTCAATGACAGGTATGTATTTAAGACGGGTCTAGAAGATTTACGGGAGTATAGATACCAATGAAGGGACTAAAAGCGTGACAAGCTCTTGGTCGACGGACACCGCTTAATTGTTCGAAATCACGAGGGACTTTGAGCACCGGATCTCCTTTGATCATGCAGTGCGACATCGCGGAACGATCGTATCCTCTCGCTTTAAGCCATTTCACACTGTAAAATTATAGATAAAAAATGCAAAAGGAAAAACGTTCGTGAGTCGAAGTAAAATCAAGTTCAAAGTGAATCTTATTTAATAATTATATATAATTACTCTATAGTTTAGATTTATAGATAATGCCGGGAAAAGTACATATTTCATCATCCAGTCTCCCATTCAACTCGGAGAATTTATTAATCAAGTTTTTCACGATGTGCAGGAAATTTTCTATCAAACATTCATGGATCGGACGAAATGATTTATTTATCACGCAAGTAATTTTTTTTACCAAACTCTCTTGTTTCCAATTTCGATTTTTCAATCGTAAGAGGACGTCGTTGTTCTCTTGAAATTTTATACTTTACGGGCCGATCCTTGATTCCCTGCGAAATAATCAATTGAAGTTGAGAAAGAAAAAAAAACGAAGAGGGAATAAAACCGATGTTCTGAAGCATACGATCCTTTTTCGACGTAGGAAAACGCCAATACGTTTTCCCGTGTGGCTGCACCATTTCCCCTACATATCTTCGTTGCTCTCTCCGGAGTGTTCGAGAAAACGAGGAAAAAGAGTAGAGAAAAACGTTGAAAAAGGGTAAACGAGCGTGGAGAGCGCGAGGAGCAAGAAAATCGCCGATGTTTTATGGACCCGGTAAGAGATAGTTTGTTTCGGAAGCCCTAGCGAGTTGATCGTCCTTCTCTCATTCCCTCTTGCATTCCTTTTTTCACCTAGTGTATACTTTGGCAATCTGGCGAATCGCTGGAATGTATGAAGCATGTATGAAACGTTTTCGATCGTACGAATCGGTCGAGAAAGAAGAAAAAGACTTTTCGAGAGCGAACAGCTCTCGAGGGCGCGATCGTTCGTCAGTATGGAAGACCTCAAGAAAAAAGGGCCAAATTTTTATCCGTGACATTCCATCGAAAATATTTTCTTTCCAAGTTTAGCATCGGTCGTGGAACGCCCTGATTACGGGTTCGAGATGAATCGCCATAATTACTAAGAAGTCCAAGTTTCAAAAATTTGTGATATAGTGCGCACTATAGTTGTATATGTTCGGTCTCCTTGGTCATTTATATCACAAATATATGTATACACATCCTTGTGTTTTGTGGATAGAACGTGTATAGTTATATGGAGCCTAAAGAATCTCTGAAATGGTGATAATACAATGCCGGAAATTCTGCTGCATGAATCGCAAAGCGTCGTATTCCTTATTACGGAATCTCCGAGTCTAAATGAGAAATATAGAACTTCTCGAGTCTAACTCCGGCTTGAAGATCTCCTTTTCGGTTTCTTCCGCCTTAAAACTGCTTCCGTACACGAAACTTCGTCCCGTAATTTCTCATTTGCCGTCTTGTCAAGAGAGCAGTTATTGCTTATGTATTTCTTATTGTAACTTACCACTTTCAGATAACTCTACACGTAAAGATAATTTTTTGCATATACAAATGAGTAAGGAGAAGACTGACTGACTGACTTGCACATAACTGTCAACGTCGAGACCAAACTGCTGAAACGAATGACCTAAAATTATTAATTCCTTCTTTTTTTAAATAAATTTCCGAGAGGACAGCGAGACTGAAATCATGAAACAGAGCATTCTAGATGTCACAAGAATGGTTTGTACGAATCGATATTAATCCAACGTCATCACAAATAAAAAAATTTTTTTTCTCGTAAAGAGCTTAGAGTGGTTGAGCGATTTTATTCTTGGGTGTAAATGTGCTTACCTCGAGTGTCCACCGCGACTCTTGATTGAAAGGACTATATGGAAAGAGCAGGGGAAAAATTCTATTAAAAATAAATTCTTGGATATTCTCACTTTTTGTATGAACAAAAGCGTTGACGTAACGCTATATGAAAAAGCGCATGAAAAAGAGAGGCGGGAAAAATAAGTGAAAAAAGGAAAATTTCTGTAAAACAAAACGAGGCCACAGGTAAACATTTTTCGATTTAAAACACGTTTCTCCGGATATCCTAGAACAATGGCGTGCTATCGAGAACAAACGCCCAGATACGTAACGTTGATTATTACCGCGTGACGTCACAACGAAAAGCGAGCGGCGATATTCAACACTCGTTTGGTGCTGTTGCTTTTCCTTTTTCTCATATGCGTCTGGCATCGCTAGACTATACTCAACAATATCTCGTTTCCAACAGATGGGTGCACCTCGCTATTCGCAAAGGGAATACGAGAAAGACAAAAAGAGAGGAAGAACAAAAAAAACAATGAAATGTTCAACGCTAGTTTTTTGAATTCCGCACTCCAAAGCTTCGTAATCCGGCATTAAGTTTGGATAGTAGTGAGATTTAGCTCCATAATTCAGCTTACGGAAATTCTACGTTACGGCTTTTTATGCCGTGAGATTTCTGATGACAAAGAGAGAAAAAATGCGAAAAAAGATTTGTGGTTGTAAACTGTGAATAAAATATATGTGGCAAATTGTTTATTAATTGTTTTTCAAAATAGTATAATTTACGCTTCAAGGAAACAAGAAGAGGAAAAGTTTACAAATATTTTCTCAATTTACATAAAAAACAAACACACTTCTTGGTACGGCTTTTTACGTTCTTCTAAAATACAAATAAGCGAAAAATCAACACACGTGCGACAAAAGATAAAAACATGTTTGCGACAAGGGGAAGGTTTTCGTGCTTGAATAAAAAAAAGAAAAGAGCTCACGGATGAAAAACTGGCGTAATCACAACTTTCAACATGGACGCCTTCGACGCTCAGTTGATCGGAAAGACATCTATCAGCCGCGAGGCGTATCGAATGCTGGGTCACTTTCATACAATCGAGATCCTCGTCCCTGAATTTTCCTCCTTCCACAGGATCGACGTCTTCATCGAGGACGTCCATTCAGAGACTTCCAGACGGTTTCTCCGACGATCAGCTCGAGGAAAAAAATCTCACCGATTAAGAACCAAAATACATATATTCAACCGCAAACTTCCCTATACTGAGGTGCAAAATCGATGGCATCTTTATTATTCTCAATTGACAGAAATACGTACGCTTTATAAACTGTTTATTCATTTTTTCTCGTATTCTGGATTATCACAGATTTTCCTCCTGCAAAATAGACATACATAATTTATGGTGAAGTACACGTTCCTTGTTGTGGCGAAAAAGATTCGTCACTCACACTTCCATACACATCTTTTCACATAACCCTGTGAACTGAAAATTCATAAATCTCGTCAGAGAGGAGCTGCTACGACATTTTTCAGTTTTTTATTCAGTATTTTTCTTATATGTATGCTCTCGATGATTCCACATAGTGGGTCAAAGAAATAGTAATATTGAAGAGATGTATTTTCCGAGAGATGGCATGCGAAAATTGTACTTTTGAAGATAATGAAAAATTTCTACTTGTTCCTCCACATGAGAAGCAAAAAACAAATAATCGTCGTTCCTCTCATATTTCTGGTATCTGTATGATTAAACATAGAAACTGAGGAAGCAGAGGAAAAGGTAGAGTCATCTCGGAAACTTGGAAAAGCGTTGAGTTGGCATTTTTTTCAACAAAAAGTTCCATCCGTTATTATTACGTTGGCGTATATTTTAATCGGACTTTGTTCTCGTCGCAATATACAATTATGCAATAATTTGAAAGGAAAGTCGCAAAGCTCTCGTATATTTAATTTTCCGTAGCTGTTTACTCTTTTTTTCCCCTCGCTCTTTTATTTTCATCTTCTTTCGTCTCCCGACTACTTTTTCTTCATTTTCGTCTCTCGAACATTTCATATGGTTTCCTTGTACCTCCTAATTGTAAGTATGCAGGGTGTCCTAGAAGGTGAAATCGGAATGAATAAAATGTGATTTCCAATTAAATTCCAAGATTAAAAGTTCGAAATTACATTTAAATTACGTAATTACTTGAGGCTTATCAATTTCTTACGAGACAATTGTCGTCGAATCATCTTCATGATTCTCGTGGATAAAAACATTTGGGTATTTCGTATTTCAGAATTTTCTTAGCGATCTACTCATTTAATATCGAATATCTCCTTCTAGGACACTCTGTATATCCAAAGACGAAGTATATAATATAAGACGGAGGGTGCCTAGTACGGTTCTGGAGTATCTCTTTATCACAGCGAGAAACTGTAAGCGAGATTTTCGCATTTTTTCTTCTGATCCTACTTTTGTCTTCTGAGATGTCTTCTACTAATTATAAAAAGAAAAAAAAGACAAAGAGAGAATCAAAACAATCAGCTGGTAAGAAGAGAATGCAATATATCGTCGGTCGACAACAATTTTACTTTGAGTTATATTTTTTAAGGTTTCTATGTACATAGCATAGGTTGGCTAGCGGGAACATATCTTTTCTTATCGTTGATTCGAAAACTATATAGAAGGGATTAGAGGAAGAAGACTCCGAAAAAGGTAAAACGAAAGATTTGCTCTTCTCGTGAGCTCCCAAAACAGCAAGAGAACCACAATTGCGTTTCCCGCAGACGTTTGTACTTTCAGTCATACATATAAGTATAAAACTTGTACACTTGAATTTAATACATCCGTACATGAAACAAATTTTATTATCCTTCTTCTCCGTTCTTTATGTCATTGTACCCTGGTTTGGACCATACTTTTCCGTTTGATCCTTCTCACTCGTTGGCTCTTCCGTCTTTTCCTCTGGATGTGGTATATACAAGACGTTTTTCAGCTTCTCGGCTAATTTCAGAAATTGAGACATTTTGCGATGACATAGCACAATGTGAAACCCAAAAAGAAAAAAAATCCATTAAGGTAAACATCGGAATAAAGTTGAAATGTTGACAAGTAAATAAACTGTGGAAAAATAATTGCAAGCGTTAAAACTGGCTCGATTCATTATCGAGGTTTTCGAACAATGGGTAACGCGCTCATTTGTACCGCGAAACAATGGAGTGGCTCTTTTGTTGGTTCGAATATATCTCAGTACTGAAAGAATCGTTCGCTCGAGTGGAAGCGAGAGAAAACAGCCGATGAGACCGAGAAGGGGTCATGGGGAAGGGGTGGGACAAAACCAAGCGCCAAAGTAATCATCCAAGTCACCAGAAGGTGAAAACGTGTCGGCCAACTGAGATCAATTCCGAAGGGAATAGAAAGCTTAGATTGAACTGTTCGACGAACCAAGCCGCCCCCCCTCCCCCCTCATTCCTCGATCTTTCGCAATTCGATTCGAGCACTTTCCTCTCTTTTTTCTCCCTCCCAGTCTCTTATCACCGGAGCTCAAGCTGGTATAACTTTTATCACGCTCCTCGAAGCTTTCTAAAGTATATAAGGCAAACTTTTCAGTCACTTCCCTATCGAATTTCTGCATTAAAGTCACAATTTTAATCCAATTATGATGCTACCATTCCCAGAATTCTCCTCATTGTGTTTTTCTATTTATTTTTACAATGATTTGGCCCCACACATTTTTATCGGCTTTTTCTCATTGATATAGGACTATACATGTAGTGAAAGTAATGTTTGGCTAACAGGCACAGTTCGTGGAAATCGCTCGTGTGGAATACAACGGGAGGCTTGCCAAATCGCGTCAAGGAAAAAATGACAAGGTACAGAGATTCCCCTCGCGGTATATACTAATAAACTTTCAGTCATCAGACTACGTTTGATAAGCTCGCCTGTGTCTACACTGATATTGTTGAAATAGAAATAGCAGTCCATTATGCTCACAATAGCAACACTAAAAGAATATTTAAAGTGAAGGAATATATGTAATAATAAAAACAAAATAAAAGTCGAAACAGTTGAAAATCATCAATTTGCCGCACTAAAGGTCATTCACGTCTGAATTTACACCAAAGTGGACGTAATGATGCAACATGATGAGCCCTTTCGCTATCATCGAAAAATTGTAGAGTCTGTATCCTTGTGTTGGTAAAATTGCAGATAAAATCGCGTTCAGCTTGAAAATCTCCAGCTTACCGATGCAAGCTGAGCTTGTAAAGGTTATGGGAAGAATGCATATACATGTATACAAAATATACATATGTGTACATGTATATATATTGAGACTTGTACAGAATGAATAGACTTGGATTTAGAGAAAGAAAGAGACTATTTTGGAGGGTGAGAATCGAACCAAGAGCTGGAGTGGCGATCGAGTCGGCCCGGCACTGGTACGCCGGAACGAGGAGAGAATGTGGATGGAACACGCTCCAACGAACATCGTTTGTTCTTTCCGGACCGCTGACCCGTGCGATCTTTTCACAAATCCGGGTTACTGCTGCTACAGTCGAGAAGCGAATTCCCTCTTCGCCCAACTCATCATTTGCTGCATTCTTTTTTCTATTTTTTTCTTCGAGCGTTTGGTTTTCGCCTTCAATGGTATTTCAGTAGTATTTTGTTGTATGCATTGTCAACTACAAATATTTAAAAAAATTTGGAACATAATATACTTGAAAATAATCGTAATTTACTTAAGATAATGGATACCTTGAGAGAAAAATTTAATATGTTCCATCGAACTGAATTCTATAGAAGAGTATTCAATTTTTCTCTTAAACGTATTAAATCAAATACACTGGCCATCTTCAACACGAATGATGGTAGTTCTCGTCATTTCGTACTAGGACCGAATACTCGTATTTAGAGAGAATAGTCCCTTTAGAGTATTCAGTTCTTGATGAATATATTGTTGATCTAGACATGCAATTTATGCAACGATTATTCATACAGAAGCAGATTTTCTAGTTTGTCCAATGTCCTATTCCTCGAACGCGTAACGCACGCAACATTATTCGACCCTACGACTGGCAACCAGCCCATCAAAGTGCATTTATATTAATAATTGTTTGTTTCCGATAGGATTCTCGAAGTTTATAATTTCGTTGTTAATATTTTCTGCTGAATAACAAAAGTGCTATGTTTTCAGAAATTTCATAGGTCCGATTTCATTATTATGATTTCGAAGTATCTGAACACACAGTGAATTCCGTTTTGCACACCTAAAGGAAAAATTTATCCATGGATTATGTAGTCATCCGTGTTTCAATAGACGGCTAATTAACAATGAGTGCAGGGAAATATTGGCATAGCTGATGTAGTAACATTGAGTGGAATAAACATATTATTCAATGAACCGTGGTAGAGAAAGAGGAGATTGGATAAATCACACGAGATGGTGCACTCGAAGTTGGAAACCGGCATTATCGTTGTACATAGTATTTATATGCATTGTATCGTGTTCTCTGAACTATCCATCTGCACGTACATGAGCCTACGGAATTTCGTCGATGGTTTTCAACGGTCCTCTCGAGTTCTCGATGCATGTACTCAAATAGAAGCGGAGGTTGCACGCATGCTTACACGGAGCGAAGGCAGCGAGAAAGCAAGGCACACTGCACAATCAAACATATTAGCGATGAATATATTCGGAATCACGATTATAGACTCTATACGTATTCAGAAACGCATTTCGGTATATAAAGGGGAAATCAGTCCACTCAATCCGCTCTTCTATTTTCAGTTTTTCAGGAACTCTCTTATGCAATATTTCTCTCTATTGAATATGTTAAACTATGTTGAAAATGTATAGTGCATACGTATAACGTGTATAGTTATAATTTCTCAAATCATTTTAAAGACTATAAATTCTATACTGAAAATTTTGTAAAATAATGATGCTGGCAGAAAATCTGTTCAATTCTTTGCGATGGTGAGATACTTTCAACAGGATTTAAGCTCAAGATCCTCCTTTTTAGTTGCACTGTATATTTTTTGTGTTCAAATACTAATGGTTTGAAATGGTTTGAGCGACAAAATCGTGCGTGCCGTTGAGAAGGAATTGCAGAAAGGAGATTTTCGCCAAAGGATTTACTATAGGTGTAAACCAGCTTGTACAAAGATAGGGAACTTTCATCCGAAAATCGTGAAGAGGGGAAGCAGCGTGTTGATTCGAAAGCGCAGCTGTTTCGACGTGACCGTAGCAATTACAAAGGAAACCGCTTTATCGCGAAAATAGCCGACGATAATCCTCTCGTTGCCGGCGCTTCGAGCTCGAATTATTACGCAGCAAGCCGAATAAACGCGCCACCGCCAGACTCGTTAATGGTCGACGATCCGGGAGAAGAAGCAGCGCTCACGAGACTCTTGTACGCAGTTTCATTCCGGAATTGTTCTAATGAATAAGGATTATAATTGCCAATTAGACGCAATATGTAATGTCTGTATATATACACACTTTTCGTTAATACGTTCCTTGTAAATATTGGAAACAGTTTTACCGAGACACGTTTCAATACACGGTTTAGGTAGGCTCACATTTCAGTTATTAGAGATAAATCATTGACTTACAATTAGCATAATGTATTTCCTGATAGAATAGAATACAGCCCAATCATTTTTAGAAAGAAAACATTCTATTTTCAATTAGAAAAAGACCATCAAAAAGCACAATTGAAGATTAATATGATCGACATGAATTTTATTTTAAATGAAATATGAGGTATTACAAAGAACATTGATGTGGAAAAATACTGCACAAAGTTTCAGTAGACATATAGATGGGATAACGGGATCAGAGCCGTACTTAAAGTTGCTCGTTATCACGCGAGGTAAGCTTTTTTACAAGAAGGAAAATGGTCTCCGATTAAGCCTGGCCGTTTTCCAATTAACGCCTTAATTAAATCCTCCAGTGTAAGGCGCTCTGGGAAGCAGCGTAGCATTTTCCTTCTACAGTTATCCGTCGTATCATATACATGTATACAAAGAACCGAGAGAGCGCGTGGTTACAGCCAACGAAAATTGGTCCAAGCGCGCTCTTCAATTGGGTGCGAGGCTCTGCAAGACAAGGTAGACGTTCAACGTCCGGTGTGCCTTCTTCATGTAATTGCGTTCTTACCCTTTCCCCCAGGAAATAGTACTCTAGTAAAGATCCTGGGAAATATATGTGTAATCCCATCACTTCTGTGCTAACTGGTGAAAATACCAAAGTCCTCTTTAAAAACGGGCAAAAGTTTACGGGAGAAAATCCAGATACCAAGTTTTCTTCCGCTCGTCATCAAAGCAATCTAAAACATAAGCCACCACTTTTTATATCAAATTAAAGATTTTCAAGTACTCTTGTTCTTAGTCTTAATTTGATTGCAATACTAATTGATTTTTGTATATCGAGATTGATTACAAAGAAAACGTAAGAGCGGAAAAAGAATCTGTGGGATAAAGATTCGTTCAGCTAAACTCATGAGCTTTTTCTTACGGTATAACTTCATATGCAAGAAATCTTCGAGTGGAATGTGTACCTTGAGTTGATCCAAAAAGTCTCTTATAATTTCTTTTTCTACAGTCCAAACAAAATATTTGCTAATCACGCCTAGAACCCTAAATATGCACCATAATCTGGAAAATGGTTTCAGGAGTCATGGACTAGTAGAGGAATGAAAGAAGAAAAGATAAAAGATTAGCAATATGGAGATAAATGCAGAGGTGAGTCCTGGTAAGAAATACCTGTCCCAGGAGTTCTACATAGATGTGACAAGACGATAAGGTGTAAAACAGAGATGCTGATACGATGGAGTGACAGTATAAGCGAGCAGTGACATCGCAGTAGCGAGATCTAGCTTTCTAGATGCCGTAACAGTCAAAAGAGAAACGGGTAAGTAAGGTTGAGTGCTTCACAGAAATCGAAAGACAGGAAGGAACAAAGGTGGCGAAGACGCAAGCTCGAGATAGTAAGCGGGTGAGAAGGAGATGGGAAGAGAAAGTGCCTGGTACTAAGATAAGCCTCAAGCATCGTGAATACAGATGGACCGTACGATAACGTACTGCGACAGAACTATCGTTCGTTCTACGCGCGCTTCATCGCCATTCGCATTCCGCAGGCACAACGAAAAAGACGTCAAGATGTTGCTCATGAGATCGCACTGTCACTTTTTGTCTGGCGCCGCCAACTTCTAGGAGCCGACTCGATTTTACCACGAGTAAGATCTTTGGACAGAGTTTCTTAGATTTATCTGAATGAAAAGCGCTCTATCGGGTGACGATAAAAAAATGACGGGTAATTTCGTTGGTGGGATACAGTTGAGTTGTTCAACCAATATGTTTTGATACGCTGTTGTGAAACACATACATACATGAACTATATTTTTGAAGTAGGAAAAAGCTGGGAAAGAAATTGCTTGAGGAGCGTCCCCTCGGGTGAAGAAATAGAATTCGGTCTTCCGGGTCACGCAAACCCACTTATGTGAAGGATAAAAACGAACTGAGCTATCCACCCTCGGAAGTACTCTAGGGTCACAACACCCTCGCCATGTCTTATCAAATGTAAATAGAAGGAATAATAAGAATTTAAGTCTCATTCCCAGCGATACTGCTATTCAACATGCTCGTTTTGAAATTATCCGCAGGCAGAGCTGGGAGAACTCGATACCTCATTGATATGGATTAGCTACAGTATTGTGCAGTGAGTATGTAAATTTAAAAAATGGATACACCACGAAAATTAAAAACAGTGAAGTACGAATTGTAATGGTGTTCATTTCGAAACAGTGCATAACAGAAAGCACATCACGTAAGTGAGAAATAGATGCTGTTATCTGTTGAACGTGAAATTATAAAGGTACCAGAAAAAGGAACCAAAAATAGAGATCTGCTTCGGAAAAATGTTCATCGAGGCAGTTTGAATCGTCTGCCACGTCACGGATCAAACAATACGTACAATTACGCCTGGCGTGTCCGCCATCAATAGAGCTTGTCCGTTCGGTTATCGAGGCTTTGGCGCCTCTTGACAATAACCTTCTAGCACACCCAGCAAATATACCGTCTCATTTGCCAATATTGTCCTACTTTTTGTTGCTGGCTTGGCCACCTATGCTACGATCCAGACTGTTCTGATTGAATAACTACCCAGTCATGTATCTTTTACTCTCAATATGCAAATGTATGCAGTTGGAATTTTCAATCTCAAAAATTTGCTCATTATTATCAGAATTATGCATTGATATTCATGCTGGGCTTCAAGTTTTCAAATTGGCTAATTTTTGGATCTTTGGGATTAGCATTTGTGAACTATAGTTGCTTTAACTTATAACTTTCTTTAACAAAGAAATTTTTGATGTTTTGTTGTATCAATACATTTTTTACTTTGTTAGGAGTGAAACATCTTTTCGCTTTCGGATAGAGATGAGAAAGATCAGTCTATCCTACTGAGCGATTCAACTAGTTCCTGCATGCTGTACGTTTTGCCATTGTGGAATTGATCTCAAGGAGATTCAGAGGTTGTTAAAACTGTTTCTCGTTTTTGTCGTACTTAAAGACTTGATAGCGTATTCTTCAGTCCAATGTTAGTGACCCGTAGATAAGAAGAAGTACGGGTTTAAGGCCGCACCGTTTGCACGTGTTCTGGTACATTCAAGGCCTAGCCGGTTGTATACAGATAGGTGAGGGTTATCTAAGTGAGGCTAGTGGACTTCGTACAAGACTTTCAATCGTTACGAAAAGTGTCTTTCTCCGATGGGTTTTCCTGCGGTCACTGGTCGTTTCTTCGGTGTACGAGCGATTTTTACGATCAAGTAGCGATAACTCTACCATAAAATGTAGTTAGCTGCAACACGAGATTATTTCTACTTTAGTTCCACTCTTTTGACATTTGTGAATTAAATCTTTGATCAATTTTCTAATCGCAGCTTTACTTCATAATTGTGTGCAACGCATACATTTTTTTAATCATCCTGCATAAAAGTTATCTTCCATAAAATTCACACAGGGACGTTTTCTTTCAACTATACAGTTCTTGACTTCATCGCAATATTTTTTAACGACGTACACAAGCCAGGGTTTTCATGTCGAGCCATAGCTCAAATTTATCGTACTATTTCCCTCGCGAGAAATTCAATAACAATGTAACGCGTAAATTTTGTCTGCAGTATTCTTCTCTATCCCGAAGGGGATTAGCTTCTTACGGTTCATGCTGTCAGCAGTTACAGAGTTGTTTCTTTGATATAATGCAGAAGGGTATCATAGTGCGCTAATATCAATGTACGAGAAACTTTCACTCCTATCTCATGTTCGGAAGGACTCGCTGAAGAATCGCCATTTCTTTGGTTCTTTAAAAAACACTCCGATATGACTTTTAGGATTGTATTAATGTGATATCATCGCGACGAAATTGCTAATATTGAAGACTGATGACTTATTGGTTCGAGGAATAAGGTGTTTATTCTACCTCAACAATGTCAGGTTTCCTATTTGTACCAAAGAGCAAGCTCCTATGGGCAGAGTGTATCGATCGGGACTGCTCAATTCGCAACTCGCAGTCACACAGAAAGAGCGTGCAGGAGCTTAGGATAAATAGGATTTTAATAGTCTTGGCAATGACTGTTACCAGCTTCGTCTAAATAGATTGCGGATGGACAAAGGTTACATTGGAAATACTGTTTTCTCTGGCTGCACTCTTTTTGATGTTCTATTTGAGTTATCAGTTTATTTCGTATTCACATTGCTTGGATTTTTATGAAATGAAGAGCGTTCAATTGTAGTATCTGGTATTATCTTGAAATACAGACATGGATGAATCACGATGTCTTCGTCCGTAATGGTAAAAAATCGAAGGAACTCCAGAATAACAAAATATAAATGAATAAAATAGCAAAAACTAAAAGCCTTATCATTGAATAAAAATCAATAATGAAATGGTACAGAAAAACTGAAGTTTTTGAGATCGAGCAAAACCTAGCTGTTAGCTACATCTCTCCGACTGATTCAACGAGATCTTTTAGTACAGAATTTCATTTTGCATAGATGAATGGCACAATGCAGAAGCCCTAGCGAGAACCATCCGAGTAATGAACGTCTAAGGTATCTTAACGACCCCTTTGCTCAGAAAAATTGACAGCAAGGGGGAATTGGTAAAGCGGAGACTCGGACCTCGAAAATAATCCGTGTCGTTTGCCAAGATATGCAGACGGTGGATAACAAACAGAGATCCACCGTGCCATTGCCATTTCGACCCCTCGGGCAGGACATTATTTTCTCTCTCTCTCTCTCTCTGTTTGTTCTCTTTCTGTTGATTAAAATCTTGGTTATTTTTGCCTGCCATCTGATCATACGTTACTTCGTAATAGTATTTCCAGACTGAATTTTATTCTCTCATTCGTTTCATTTAAAGGTTGATTGCTCGAGTACGATTTTCTTACACCACGACTGTCTTGTTCAGTTTTTTTGATAAGAATCTTAAAATGTTCTGTGCCTCACGTAGTGCTTCAAATATTTCAGATCGTGTGCAGTTTCCGTTTCAAAAAATGTTTCTGGAACCCAGTTTTTTCATATGAATCTAGGGCGTATATGAATTTCTACAGTACATAAAGGTATACCAGACTTTTGAACAAGAATCCCTCGCGCTAACTTGCAAAAAGTTCTCGCTTAGCAGGTTTCTTACAGTACATACGTAAAAAGTTTGTAAATTGCATGTGCCATTCGCGCAGTTTATCTGAAGGTTAGTTGTGAACAAGTAAAATGTTTCGTGCGAGCTTCACCAAAGTTTTCTCGCCAAAATGATTGAACTCTCCAAATCCCATCGGGCTCTTGTATTTGCAATATGTATATCTCTCACTCAACATGGAAGTACGTTTTCAATCTTTAACTACATAGATTTTTATAAAGGTTCACATTTTGTGAATATTTATGGGTTGATGATTTTCTGGTATGTTGTTGCGATGGTCTGAAAAAGTGTAATCAGGAGTTTGACTAATCAAATAATTTATTATTATTCAAAATTCATAATTATTTAATATGTTCTGTGTGTAAAGCATCACTTGAATCAATATATTTGATGAAAATTTGCTAAAAGTTAAATAGATACTCCTCAATCACAAATGTCGCCCCAATATATTCATTGATAATGTTCTATACATATCAAAGCATTCCTGTTTAACGCGGTTCAAAGCATACGCCATAAAAAAGAGGAATATATAGTACAGTGGAGTATCGCTAATCTGTCCATGACATGTAAAAATAATTTGAAAGGCAAAAGTATATGCAGGGGTGCTCGTGCGCGAAAGGAAAATACGTACACATACGTACAGCAAAATGAGTAGATAATTATGAGGGTGGATGAAACTTCAAAGGATTGTACTATTTTCCGTAATTTGGAAGATTAAACGTAAAGCCAGGTTTGATGCCTATGGTTGATTCAAGATCGTTAATTCTGGGAATATCAGTATTAGAAACGTTCACCGATTTTTTTCTTAACAAATAATGTTAAAAAAGGAAGAAAATGAGTTAAACATAGAAGTGCTGTACCGTTGGAAAGTACAGACGGTGGCAACGTCGACTCGCCAGGTACTTGAAGCAGTCTGCTTCTATACCTGTAAATGCATGCAGATGCAGAGGAAGGTTCACGCTCCCCCTCGAGCTTATCGTCCGGCATAGGCGGATGCTCCATTATACTCACATACTAGACATGCCGACGAGCTTCAATTGAATCGTTCGCCAGAAATTACCCAATGATGCATAGTCGTTCAACATAGCCAGGTATGTGTTCGCGGCAATCGTAGAGTTCGTTGACGGTGGTCGTGGCGGTAGTGATGGTGGCGAAGGCAACCCGGACACCATCGAGCATTGTGTTCCTAGTAATTCTAGACACGTAAAAGCAATTCCCGGAATCTCTCCTCATTGTTATGCAATCAGGACTGCCGACGACGACGACGAAAGCAAGGGCGAGCGCAGGATCATAATTTTCTCGTACGCCCATGGAACTCACCCGGTAGCTATATCATTCTGATTTGAGGCAGCCAGCATCATGATGGTATTATCGTCTTCGCTCCCTCTTACATATCATAATTGACCATAGGTCAAGTCCTTCCACTTTTATTCTAATGGTTATAAGTGTCGCAAAGACGCTAAAAGCAAAAACATATACGTCGACAAGATCTAAAACGATGAAATACACTTTATTTCCTTCAGTATTAATAAGTTTTGTATTAAACTCAATTTAGGCAATTTTTTCGATAAAAAATTGCAAATTATTCGAGGCAATAGCGTTCCATCAAAAAAAGTTTCACATATTGGATCGATTTATTAGGAACAATCAAGTAAACCTATTTCATGTACTCGTTTGCTTTATTACTTTTTCGATTATTAAAGCATCACGCAGGGTATTTTACGTTTCGTGAACGTGTATAACGTCATTACGTGCACGACTACACGAACATTAATTATAATTATTACCAGACTCTGCGATACCCTGGTACGAGTTCGTAACATTTGTTTTCTCAAACTCATACACGCCCCTTCGAAAATATTCAAAGGCGGTGGTCGAACCAATTCTTCTATATTTCGGCATGTTGACGATTCGGAAAAACAAAAGTATCGTTGAGTCGTCTCCATCGCAAGTTTACTAAACTTTATTTCCATAAATTTCGAAAGTTCTGTAATCAAACATGTCATATTTCATTTTCTGCGTCCAAACTAAAACTTTCATGTTTTTTTGACGTTTATGCGAGGCCTTGTTAGTCTCCACAAACCAATGAAAAACAACTGGACTAATTTATCACTGTAATCTGGGGACCACCTAATTCTGTTGATGGTTAGCAGTAAAATACTTGCAAAGTTTTATCGAAACTCCTTATTCACTTTCCTCCAGCTGATTTATCAAAAATATCCAAAGCAGAATCAATACCTAAAAAAATAACAATTTCAAGAATATTAAAAAAATTTTAATAGACTTATTGACTTATAATTTTTTAATTTCTGTTTCAGGTATGGAAAATACGAAACATCTACCCAAAATTGTTACAAATCTAGCATTGCGGTATGTTATTTTTTAATTTGCATTTAAAAACCTTGAATACAAGGCTCGACCAAAACCGAGAAACTGCTTAGTATATTCGAATGAACGTAAAAGGAAATGCGTATGACGTAAATGCGTCAATGAAGGGAGATATGTTCCTAGTATACGTTTAGCAAGGGACAGAGAAAGACGAAAGAGTACGCTCGTGTTGTGTAGACAGTGACTATGCAGACGTGCACGGCGTGGTACAGAGCTTTGCGGTGTGCATTACAGATGTAATTAAGATAACTGAGGTAAAAGCAACTATGCACAATATATGATATGTGCACCAGATCTTGTGTCTACTGAAAGTAGCATGGGAGTCTGGAAAGGAACGTCTCTATATGTATACATACTGTATATGCGTGTTTGTTGCTGTCTAAATATTTTCACTTTCATTTTGATATTTTAGAACGTGCGCAAATATTGTAAAAACAAAGAAATGCTTCCCTTCTTTCCCCGTGAATCCTGACTGACATTTTCGCTTTACTTTCATTTGGTGTACATAAACAAATACGGTGGTTAGTCATAATAGGTTCAAGCTGATATTTTTTCTACTACTAATAATATTTCGTATCTCATTCATGAATTTTCTATGACCTTTTTCTACGTTAACGCATACATTATTCAGATCCGCAGCATTCAAGCTTTTTTATTTGTGAAACGATATTTTGTAAGAATTATCAACGTTTACTTTTTTCGTTTAGTAAACAAAGTAGTATTGTGAAAAAAGATTTTTGCAGGAGAATGCTTTCAAATGTTTTTTTATTTTTGCAATAATCGAGTCGTACCATTTTGAACGTAGCGGCTGGTGCGATTCAGATCTGTTATTTTTTTCTGTATATGTACAAACATACGCAGATACGCGGATCAAGCGCACTGGTAGACATATCGGTACACATTTGGAGACGGCCAGCTACGTTGAAATATATCGAGGCAGACCGAAATCCGACACGCTTCAAGCAATCTGTTTGCCAAGCATTGTAATCCGGACTCGACATTGTTCTTTGCGAATAGTGTTTTCCAAGCGTACAGCGAATGAGGCGGCAAATGCACCGATCTATCTGTATTGAGAGAAAAGACCATACATGTCGAGATAAAAAAACTCGTACCAACGATTCAAGGGCGTGATACTCGACGCGACATCGCTTGACACCGAATCACCGATTTTTTCGTACTTTTTATTGTTGTCGATAATTCCGTCTAACCTCTCGCTTGTCTGTTGAAGAATAAATGCCAAAGTCGTGATATAGACCTATAGCTGAAAAAAAATATCAATTGAAAATGTCTTTTTTCATTTTTTCATTGTTTTTTGGAAAATTAAAGAAAACATTTTTATATTTTTCCCAAGTTTCGTTGTCTGTAAAATGTCAAAGTTTGTTTTTGAATTATTCTATTTAAAAAAACAATCTAGACCATGAATAAATTTGATAATAAAATGCAATCAAAGAAACTATTGAGCATGAACTGTTATTTGCAGAAGTGAGAGGAGTATTTAATTTGTGCTTAAATCTCATGATAAGAAAAATGTTCACATAATTTAAGTTTCGTATGAAAGGCAAAAATAACGCCGTGTATGTATACTGTATAGTAAAGTCAATGCTTCATGCATGTTGAAAGTGAACATTCTATATTTTGTTTATCGACTTTGCCGTAGACTTGCTGTCGACACTGACGTTGTCGTTGACGCGCACCTTATCGACTACTCCATTGGAAAGTTTTACTGACGTCATTCTTGCATAGAACAGCTGCATATATTATTTCATTGATTTTTGCAACTTTATATGACGTCATATGGAAAAAGTTCAATCACCCTATTAATACCTTGTATCGACTGACTTATACTGGCTAGTTTCTATTTTAATCCTACAACACAATCGTTGACGATATTTTACCAGTTTTTTGCGAATGAATTCGAAACAGTTACTTGAACGGATTTTTCGAAGCACTTCAATGTGCTTACTGTTAAGCCACAATCAAAGCGTTCGTCTATCAGTCTACATGAAAGTGCAGACTGATGACTGCCGTTTATTTCAAAATAATATGGCTAGATATATTTCCGTGCATTTCGTTTCAATCATTCGTTCAGACGATGTGTGGTTAATCGACTGAAAAAAATCAAGCGGACAGACAAATGTGCCAATACTGCTACGCTGTATACGTATGGAATATAAAATATGTACATGTATGTGTTACATCTAGACTGCTCTTGCTAGAGAAATTACATTTACATGTATTTTTAGTCGACGTGACGAACAAAATCTTTAATTTTTAACAATTTTTGGGGTTCTTTGGTCACGATTGAAAAAGAGATAATTTGCTTGGTACATATCGGGATACTCATAAGCAGATATAGGTGGAAACCCAAAAATATTTAAACTCAATTATAGAATAAATATTCATCGCCAAAAAATAAGATTTCTATTGGAATTTAAAAATTTCTAGTTTTTAGTTGATCGAATCTGTGTATATGCGATCGTAAACAAGTGTACGTCAATAATAACAAATGTACGAAAGAGTTCGAACGTAATTAAATGGAAACAATTTTTTTGCTCTGTTTTCTTGATATATTTTGGGCTATGGTCCAGACTTACTAGTTCCAGAAACAAGGGTTTACGGCAAAGTAAATGCGCATACAGTGAGAAAAGAAGGAAAAAGAAAACGGAAAAAACCGGACGTTGAGCTGGTTTTTGGAGTGAAGGGAGGCAAGCTTGCATGAACATTGTTTACGTAATATGCACAGCAGGCGAATGCACACGTCAACCGATGGCCCAGTAAGCTCGAAGAAGGCGAAGAGAGGCCATTTTACAAGACCACCCTTCTGTATAAATACACGAACACATAGCGATACGAACGATGAGGGCTAGCGAGTGAAAAGGCGTATGAGACGTACCCATCATGTTTAGAATTCCGCCATTCGTCGTCTGCAAACGTCCTAGTCTCCGCGCCAACCTCGTCTGACTCGTTCGATGCGATTTTCACGAACGTACGTGAATGGGACATCGAAGTACGAGTACTTATGCACATGTTGCTCTTTATACGTATACAGGCATGGACTGAAAGTTCGCTTCTCTCATATGCACACAATCTCATACACGAAAGTACGTATGACACATGTACATACATACGTTTGTACTCGGGTCAAGTATGAATGTAAAGTACATACAGGGTGTCCTAAAAGTCGATTTTAAGTCTAATAAGAAAAATAAAGACGATCGAAACAAGTTTTTAAGACGCTTTTCGATGCAGTGATCTAGAGAACAAATTTAAAAATGACTTATCTCCTCTTTCTCTACTAAAAGATTTTCCTTAAAAAGATCGAGATATCATTGTGGATTCAGACTGTTATAGCAAATTCATATTTTCATCACGAACATTCATTTCTGGGACACCTTATGCACCATGTTTTTAACGCTACAAGCCAGAATATTTTTTGTAAAATAACCCGCAGCTTTCATTCGTAGTTTATCCACTGCAACCAATCCTTACTATAAAGCCCGTCGGAAAAAATCCGAGAATGTAAAAACGAAAACTCGAGCGCTTTTTGTTGACTGAAACCTTATCTCGATTTAAAAAGATTCTTTTTAATTTCAAACAAGCTTAAATTCAGGTCACTGCAATTAGAAAATATCGTTACAGTTTCAACTTCCATTAGGATTGCCGACATTTATCCTACTTTTCAATTTTTTCATTTGACAAATACAATGATAAAACTCATACATCAATACACGACGAATTTATTGTTTTACTTTAGATGCACAGGACAATTTTATTTACTTTTAAGATCGCGTATATGTGTAACAACAAAACAGAAATCGTTCAAATAATAGAAGCAATTCTGCAACTGGCTCGAAGCTATGCATTTTCCATAAATTCCATGTATATAGAGACTTGGATACGTACATGTATGTACAAAGAAAAATAATCGCGCATAGATGCATTTGGCAGAATATCCCCGAGATGCCTGAAGCATGTGTATCAATAACAATGGGGAAAACAAACCAGAGAGATAGAGAGAGAAGGAGAAAAGGAAATATCAAAAGGCGAGGTGCGTAATGAATGGAGGCCTTGAACGTTACCTTCAGTCAGGGAATATACATTATTGGGAGTTCACCTTGTTTCAAATGGAACTAATTTTTCGATTCTTTTTTCAGTCACTGGTTGGCTGGTTTATTCAATATGAGAGAAGTATAAATTATATTTTGCATTTCTTGAGACAGATCTAATTGCCAAATGAAATGTCAGATCTCCAACTTGGTTGTTTTTCGAGAATAAGCATAATATGTATACAAAAGACAGCACAATTTTCGCCGTTGATAGTTTATTCTGAACTGATGCGTATACAAAAAAATCTCAGTTTTCGCATTTTTTAATATTTTTCCACAATTTTTTCATGGCAATATATTATACTGGACGCTGATGCGATGTCGCATCCTTGTGGTCAGTTTTTGAACACTGTGAATAATATATCCTCTTATTTGCGCATGAACAAAGGAAAAGAATCGTAGGTGATGCGACCATCAAAATAAGTCGTATAGGAATCGTAACACCGGGTTTTACGATTGAAAAAAAAATTTTATGCCTATTTTTATGAGTTACGTATATGTATTTTGTATATACTGTCGGACGATCTTATTGACTGTACTCGTGGAAAACCGATCATAAAATCTTACATTGTACACTACCAGAGGGAGGAGAGATTACTCTCCGTAAAATTGGTTCACATTCCAGACCGTTTTCGCTTAACAGCACTTGCAGAAAATTCTATATAAAAAACGATACTAGTTTTTTAAAAACCTGTCGATTCTGGACCTTCTAATAATCTGGATATTTCACGTTTTGCAAATGTAGAACATAAAAATCATTGTTCCGTTCAGGATACATCCGGCCTTAATTTTTATTTAAGGATGCAAGTAAAAAATGCTGTAGAGTGATATACAAACGATGACTGCGGTAAAATAGGAAAAACAGAGGCAGAAAACTTTAGCATGCAAAAAGTTCGTATCCAAGTCGTTCAAACTCTCTCTCGCTCGCTCCCCCTCTTCTTTTCTCACTTTTTGTTCAAGAGACCAAAGAAAAAAAATTCAATTTTCTTTTTGAGGGGAGACTCCGGCTGCTCCTTCTTCCACGAGTATTAAACACGTGGATAGAAGGCGCGCCTCGGCCCAAAGTGTTGCCTGGTTGTCAACCAATTAATCTTATTAATTTGTTCCGGGCCGCTTTTGCCCTTTCTGATCCACTATTCCTCCTCGCTAAAGGGCTTTCCAAGACCAGCCTGATTTATTAAACGTTTAATTAAACGTTTTCATAAAGTCACTCTCTGGTTTTAGCCTTCGAAGTCTATAGGGAGCTTTCGATATACGTCCGTAAATGAATTAATACTATCATTCAATTTCTTAAAAATTAACATTTGTTACTTTTATTAAAGAAAAGTATAAGAAACTTGTTAAAAAGTATACGATTGGCTGAAACATAAACGATGCTCCAACCTCTTTTCTACCAAGAATTTTCATCATAAGATATGAGTAATGGGGGGATGATTTAGTATTAGG
Organism: Cremastinae sp. B BG-2022a; assembly: GCA_030522605.1. NCBI lineage: Eukaryota > Metazoa > Arthropoda > Insecta > Hymenoptera > Ichneumonidae > Cremastinae sp. B BG-2022a. The sequence continues at coordinate 9,506 of JAPYYX010000479.1, read as the reverse complement.
ATTTATTAAGGGCAAGTACGAGTCGTCCGCTCATTCTTTCGCCGCAATATCCAGGACGGCTCACTGCGTATTGCCACAGCGAAACGCAAAGGCAAGACCTCGTGATTTCTCTTGGGAGACCGTACACACGAGCCGATCTCGGACGCACCTACATACATTTATACGTCGTAATACATTCGTACGTCGCGATCCCCCCTGATATGGATGCGTACACATACATTTGTATAACCAGGTCTAAATCCTCGGACCGATCTTCTCCTACACTTCCGGGCTCCGTTCTCATTCATATCGAGGATTTTATTCTCACGTGCCAACAAAAATTCACGTACCGTCGAATGATTTTTCATGAGCGACGATGGATTATTCACTGTTAAACCAACTCGTAAAAGTTCATTTTGGTGAATCAGCCGGATGGAAATACATACATACATAAAACTTTTCTTGTAAACGCGATAAAGAAAATCTGTATACGCGCTTGAAATATTTGACAAACTCTGATATGTGGAACTTTATTCGAAAGCTCGGTCTTGAAATATATGTCTATTGGTATGATATACATTTCATATTGATGAAGAAAGTTTGTATCCCTCGGAAAGATAGTACTTCACGACTGAAAAAAATATTAACTTGCCAAGTGTGTGTATAAAGAGCTGAGAACATCTCTCAGCTTGCGTGATATTGTGCAGCGGGAGGAATGATCGATTATTTCCTCAAGCAGGAATACAATTTCGGCTATACGTTCACCGATCGAGTCGCATGAATTCAGGAGAGATTTCTTACTCACTCGAACTCGAAATGTACGAAGTTTCGAACTTGAAGAACTTTCGATTCCTTCTCAAAATTTAACAGTTTCTGTTCTTTGACAATAAATGTTTCCCAGGTAATAAATCATGCAATTTTATCAAAGGAAAAAAGGGCGTACAAAAAGGCCATCACTTTTCTATTATAGTTCAAGTACAAAAATATTGTCAATTTTGAACAATACAAATTAGTCCATCAATGCTCAGCATTATTTTTGAAATTTTTCAAAAGATTTGGAGTTTCCCATTTTCATATGGATGAAATTCTCTAAAAATAATATAAATTTTTTTATACATGTACATTTAATTCCTGTCTTCACGCGGTAAATAAAAAAATGTCGGTCAAGCTCACTTGCACACGTTTTGGATGATTAGTCCAGTTCCGGTGTACAGAAAAAATCTCGCCTCGTTAATTAATTGTGCTTATGTAAATATGCAGGTTAATCTGTAAGTAGCATACATGCACTCGTGCGCAAAGTGTTGGTGAAGTCGGGGCACGAGATAACGTTGGCTCGTTAGCATTAGAGAATATTACGGTAAACAGAGCATGTTTACACATAGTACCAGGACGAAAAGTGATACGTGACACGCATGCTACTAGTACGACTGTCCTAACTCTCTCGGAACTTTAGAAAAGGAAACTCGGATTGCTCTCAAGTGTGTCTATCAATCCTGAAAATGTTATTCAAATATTTTATGTTTGGGATATAAATTAAATAATATAATTTGTTTTTCGCGCGAAGTAAATCATGTTCCTTATATATAAATACGAAATTTGCAATACAAAGTACCAAATGACATTGCAGAAAAGTTACGCCTTATATCTTATCAATTTTTATGCATTTGCATGGTTTTTCTCTAAAGTGCACGACTATAAAGAGTTGCAAGTGAACAACGCTCGCACGTGAAAATAAATAAAGGTGTTTAAAGAGAAGAAAAAACAGAAAGACGTCGTTTCGTGTGCTCGCATAACTTGCTAGGAGCTTTGAGTCTAGCCCGTGAGGATCTTCAGAGTTTCCAAGTTGAAGCAGCATCGCCTGCAGGTATATGTCAGCTAGTACACTACGAGTCAATGGATGTAGGGGAATTTTCTACGGACTAAACGCCGCGATGTGGATATAGTCATTTTGGAATACGGGTTTTCTTAAAAGATGACGATAGAATTCACAATTCCTATCGCTCAGTTCCTTACCTTCTCCTCTTTTCTTTCAACTTCTCCTTTGATTTTTTTCTCTGTTCCTCATTACGGTGGTGCATGAATCTTAAGACGAGCCCAAGGCGTTTTGTAGTTTTAGATACTGTAAGAATTCTCAGTTACCAAAACAAACACACGTGGTGATGTGTTCTCTCTCTCTCTCTCTCTCTGTTGCTGCGTTATATCGAAGTTCTGAAAAAAAACATCAGTGAAATCTCGACGTTTGATACATTCCTAATGTAACGTAATATTAAACATTTTTCCAAAGTACAAGATGTATCGGAATAAATTTTTTTTTCTAGTTGATAATGAAAGAAATGAAAAAAATGGGTAAGAGCAGAGAAAAGAGGTTTTTGAAGACTCAAGTTCACGAGATTCAAGGCACGTAGCAATATTATCTGAAAATATTGAACGTTTAAATCGCGAGTCTGCGGCGAAGGCACGCGCAGAAAAAATAACCGTAATGCTTAGGCTGGAATGTGTATGGGAGGCTGTGTAGTATGGCGCACAATGTCACAACAGCGGGACAGGGAATGAAAGTGAAAGAGAGAGAGAGAGAGAGAGAGACGCAGCTATCCCTCGCAACGGCACGAACTCTCGCGCAGCCAGCAAACAACCCCTAAACTGTGTAACCCCCGATTTTCTCCCTCATTCGTTCTCTCACTCTCACTCTTCTCGCACAAATTTCTGTTCTCCTCCTGGGTCGTGCTTACTCAACGTTTGTGTATCTCTGGCTCAGCAATCCAAGATTCGTGCGTGTAGAAATGCACGCAAACACATTTAATTTTCACTCGCACGCACTTTCGACGCCCAAAAGATTATCGTATCGAAGATAAAGTAAATAGTAGGGGCGGCTTTTTTTCAAACGAGGAATACCCCGAATAAAAGAAAGCAATTGTTAACTGAGAATTCATTTTTTTCATAAAACTAAAAAAACAAATTTCAATCACAATAATCATCTCGTTTTCCACATACGTTTCGTGACATAAAGACGAACTATTATGAGTAAATTCTCTAATTAGTGCAGCAATGCTGAAGCTGGACCAGACAGGACGGCGCCAGTAACGATTAGTTGAACGCTCGATACAATAACACGAAATCATTCGTATAACGTAAAAGATAATGTGGTTATATTAAATATACAGTCGTACGTTTGTTACGTGTGCGGAGGCTCTGCGTGTCATGGAGAATCCCATGTGAAAAAGGACGAGTGAAAACAGAAAAATGGAGGAGGGAGAAAAACGTACGTGATCGCGTCTCAGGAGGTGCACGAGCAACACATGCGTCCCGCTGAGCCGTCGCACGACACGAGCACAAAAGGCTCACCACGCGATCCTCATACCGGTGAAAAACTCGCCTTGAAGCTTTTTCTGTCCCAGGGTAACCCTGCCGTCAATCTATCGGAGTCATCGCGATGACAAAACGACTTAAGAACCATTTTAAGTATGCATTCTTATGATTCATTAAGACATTCTTGATTACGCATTTATACAAAAGTATCTGCATAATTCAAGAAACAGAATAAACAAATCGAAAAGCCAGGTACACTTAAAGGAAAAATAAATAAACCAACTGAATTTTCAAGTGATTTCAAGGTCAACGAAAAAATTGAGAACCCTTATTTTTTATGGTTTATCTCATGTATATTGAACAGTACGCACACGCTCATGTGTTTTTATACTCCGTATTTATTCCTCCCTCTCGTCCTTTCCACTTTTTTACCTTTTTCATTCCGCGTGCTCTTCTCTTCAAGTGTGCAGATGTCTATGTGGACTCTTTGCGTGCTTTTTACCTGACGCAACGACAGACTGTCTGCCACCATACTGCTCGGATAATTATGTCTACGACGCACGACTCCGTTACGCTGCATAAGAATCACGTTGAACCGTCAATTCATCGGAACACGCTCGTATTGTTTCTTTTTTTATGTTTTTTTGACGGCAAAGCCTTCGGAATCAATATCGTTCTGTCCATTGTTATAATTTCACTCCATCTAACAATAAGATTAGGCCTTTTCGATGGATCATATTAAATTTGATGACAAAAGCATTAAAAATTATAAAGATTTGTTATAACAAAAAATTCATTATTTTAACCTCGATTCAATGTTCGATATATTAAGATACAAGTTGCTATACTCTCAGTACAAATGTATGTCGAACACTATTCAGCGAGGTAAGCAGAGTATGCAATCTCTAGTAATCGCCACTCTGTAATTTCTCCGGAAGCGGTAAAAATCGAATTGCCGTTCCAGAAATCCCCGGACTCACTATTCCAAGAATAATTTGTTCCTTTTCTGTATACTTCGGCCTGGAGCTATGTTATTTGTATTTCGTGCATTCGCATGAACCGAACTAAGGAAAAAAGTTAATTCATTTTTTGTCTACATCCAATAACGTTAAGACGGATGAAAATGAAACCGATGTATTAAAACGTTTTTACTTGAGTATGGATGGACTTATACAATAAATTGTTAGTGGTGTGCAAATTCAATAATTTTTTAATTCATGAAAGATATTACATTAATGTCACAATTATGGTAGATAAATGGGTGGCATTTCACGAAATGGTTGCAAGTGCTCAATTTACGTCAACAATCGATCGACAGCACCAGGCTCACAAACGGCAGACGCATCGAGTGTTTCAAACACTAAAAAGAGCTCGTACATCATGTTTCCGAAAGAAAAAAGGATTAGAGCGGAGCGATCGCAAAATCGCGGAGCGTGCCGCTGGGATGGTCGTTCCGGAGGAACGTGGCGTGACGGGAAGCCATTCGCCAGGAGTCAGATCGCACGGTAGTCCATCTTCTTCGTCGAAACTACTTCCCTTAAACCCTCACATTTCTATCCCCATCCCTCATTCGAGCCAATTATTTGCTTTTGCCGAAATTAACTTTAAATTGCGAACGGTTTGCGGTAGCAATATAGGGATTCCACGATTTTTCCTACGAAACTCTTTCTTTTTCCTTTACTTTACCTTACCGTGAATCGAGAGACGATGGTACCGAGGCCAGCGCATTTTCTTGTACAACAAATCCCTTCCAGATCTGCCGTTTTATTGACGTGTAGAGATATCTTTATTATATCCAAAACGCCTTGATTACATACATAAATGTTCATTATTTGCTACTATTCCATTGTTCATTTCGTAATCTTGGAATTACTTCTGGTTAAATTACACTATTAATGGCATAAACTTTTTTAAGACGGTGGTTTAATGGTTTTTTGGACCTACCCAACTGTTTTCACACAGCACGTAAAGTTGCAGTCATTGTTGTATTCTTATTTCAATACTGTTTGGCTTGATGTCAAAAATATCATAATTATGGCTCCACATCACATCTCTATGCAACACTTTGGTCTGCAGACTCTTCCTCTTCTAGTGAACAAGCATGGCAGACAGTACCTGCGGCACTAGTTATTTGCATATGAGTGGGACGATGTACGGTATAGAATCCAGAAAGAGCTGCAAAGCGTGAGGCGCTGTACAATACTTGCCAAAAGGATTCAATACTGCAAAAATATTTTTTAATACAAGTGAATTCAAACGTCGAACTTTGTAATCTATTGCCATCAAGATTTGTTGTAGCACCACTCGCAAAAATGTGTAAAATATTACAGATATCTATTATTCGGACGCTTAAGATGGAATGAAAACTATGTTACTTTTGGTCTAGGTTGTATATGGCAAAAGCTTGCTCATGGTCCAATGGGTTGGGGACTCCAATGCCCATGCATCATGCATATTCAAACCCTACTTGGTACGATGGAAGTTAAACCTCAACACATCTTACTTGCTTTCCCTGTGACCATAACTTTACCGCTTGTCTTTTTCCTTTGATTCGTCCCCATCGAAGGAAATAAACGGTCCTCTTATTGATAATCAAAATTTGAGAAAATTAGATGCCTAGAGGGAATGCAGTTTTTAAGACAAGCATTTGTATTCTTGCACCTTGGCTTAAAGATGGTAGTTAATATATATGTATACATATATACACATATTTGTGATATCTATGTGATAGATATATACAAGAGTCTCTGAGGTGAACTCCATAACCTCTTTAGAAAAATTTTTTTACCTCTAATGCTCTTATCAAAGAAGTCCCAGGAATGTATTTATTTAAAAGTTTTATGAATACTCTGTGTATTAACTTGATTTGGGGCAAAGAATCTAAAGTAGATGAACTAGCAAAATTCGCATTACGAGCACTATAAGAAGATACGAAAAACGTAAAGGTTTTGACGTGACTTATGAGTAGAAGGAGAACCAAATACTGTTAAGTACAACACAAGGTAAGGAAGTTTAATTGATGGCGAAATAATGAGTGAATTTCTCCAACAGCTTTTTCTTATCTGCAATTTCCAATGCTCAATGCGAATTTCAGTTTTTCCTTCTTTGAAAAGTTAATTATACATTGTAATTTATAGTATAGGTTATTGTTATTATCATGATCCAACTGTCCTCTGTGTAACAATTACTGATTGACCTGATCACGGAATAGCAATTGTAAGCGGTGGTTGACCGTTGACCCGATCGAGCGCGGTTTCACAGTAAGAAGATGCTTTAAGAAATAACAAATGTAGTTTTTTGAAAAATGACTCTAATATTTTTTAAGATTTTCTTTTTTTTTAAATCGGACTTTCATACAAAAATGCTGAAACGAGAAATTCATCAGTATGGTATACATATGGGTATATCACACGAGAGATGAAACTGGCAAAGTGACCGAAAAAAAGTTTACAGATTTCTTCAGGGACTTCAAGAAGTAAACTTGATCAGTTAGCGGAGTCTGTTCGCTATATTTTTGGTCAGACGATAGGGCCCGGAATGAGAAACACATGAGAATCGTGTGTATGTACACCATGTTGTGGTTGTGTAGAGCATGTATCACGGCAATTTAAAGTGGCTGGATATTTCAGAGTGAAACAAGGGTGCGAGCGTTAGTATAGTAGAGAGTTTGCTGGGAATTAGCGGGGCGTTTGGGAGTTTGCTGTATATGGGGGAGGTATATGGAAGAAGAACGCAGAGGATTCATGGATAGTATGGCCAAGCGAGGTAACGCGCAACCCCGAGCTTAACGACTCCCCGAAGGGCTACCAGTTACCACGCTTCGATGCCTACCCTCTCAACTTGTCCATCCAGGAGTAAAGATGGGTGGTGGCTCCTACTAAGCAGAAAACGGGAAGAATTTACCCACGGAAATATCCGCGAAGCCTTCTTCAAAACTCTTGGGAACGTGAAAGGGTACGATATATATCTTAGCTAGAAAGTACCAGCGAGCAACCTCCGAGGCCTGCCAAAATTTAAAAAGAATAATGGATTGCTTCTAGGGTTTGTTTGCTCACCTTTTTATTTATTGGAGCGGACAGTATGGTGTTGGAATGCGCGAAATCTATAATGCTCTTTAGAAAGTTATATCCGAACATTTATTTCCGCGTATCGATCAATACGGTCATGAGAATGCTGTTCCTAATTACAGATCGAACTGTACATTTGAAGACAGTTTTTCGGCATTCCCGTTCAACTTCCTATGAATAGTCGTTTTCCAATATCAAATTTAAATTATTGAGTGTGCGTCAAGTTACTTTTCTTGCTTCGGCTTCATCCCTACCACAACAGATAACTGCGGAGACTGTCAGTTCCCTTTTTATACTTACAAGAAAGACATAAGTTATTCGAAATTTTAGGTAGTGATCCATGACGAAGGTTCGAACGAATGATTTGCAGACGATGATAGACGGAGACTGTCTCACAGTTTTCGATTTTCTTAAGTTTATTGCTACTTTTGTATGTACCATGCATAATGAGCATTGCATAACCCTAACCCGATCAGATAAAAAGTACTTTGATAAATTGAATGTTTATGTGGGAAAATGTAGCTGTGTGTAGTTTCCAACAATCAAATAACATCTAACGTGAACGTTTCCTTTATACTAATTTCCCCAATGGTGATATAGATACATGGTCTTAGATACAAGGCAATGTTACTTTTGGAACAAAGCATTACAAGGTCCTTTGAGGAAGAGAAAGAGAAGCGTCTAAGAGAGAAAGAGAGGAAAAGGGAGAGAGGGAGAGCGAAGGACATTGAAATCAGAAATGGTAGAAAGCCTGTTGTGTATATAGCAAACAACCGTCAGCCAAGCGTCTCCGCAGAGGGTCATGCGCCAGGTCGAACCACTTCACTCGTTTGTTCGAAGGGTTCAATAGCTGTTTGCTCGTTCGTTAGAGCTGGAAAGGGTGATTAACGACGCGTCGCCTAAGCGAGTCCGTCGTGCAACGCCAACAGCGATCTCACCGGTAATGTGCATCATTTCCTATACCTATCGACGTGAAATTCCGATAATCACTGCGGATACAACCCTAATTTGGCGGTTGAGGCTTCTTCTCGGCTCTGAACTTTCTATCGTGGTTTCTTCAGTACAACGTAAGATTGTTAAAGTGGTCAATAGAAGTAAAGAAATTGAGACAGAACGGAAGATTGAAGTGCAAGGAATACATGGATTCGGACTGAAGCAGTCAAGACGTTCATAATGTCAGACTACTGATATTTTGATCGTGTCAACCAAAATGACGTGAAGGAGATGCTTTCAGAGCAGTCACGATAATTTGATAAATGGTTGCTAAGGAATTAAGTGATTGTGCAGTCGTTATTAGAATAAATTTGGATTCAATATTCCATTAAATGACGATTTACTGATCTAAGTGTAATCTGCTTAAGGCTTAACAAACTAAATATAATTTACATGAAAGTAATATTTTTCTGCGAGTCCTATCACGCACGTCTTTTTATGTTCAACATATATTTGCGTTTCTAGTCGATATAGGAAATTATTTTATCGCCAAACAATGACATTATAGCAAATTCCATTTGGTAAAAGGTTAAAAAATAGCCGAGAAGAAACATGAGTGAGATTCTTTGTTAGACTGGAGTTGTCTGACAATGAGTTAGAAAAGATCACGACGATATGAACGTTTTGATGTAAGATCCATTATCGTTATGAATCTGAGTTCTTTGCTTGGTAAACCTCTTTTAAATCTCAAAGGAACTGTGGGAAAGTAATAAGCAGATCAAGTCCAGTGGTGAGTAGAAAATGAGTAAAAAACTCATGATTCGGTCTAGAGGGCTCCAACTCTTTGTCTCTTATGCTTTTCTTTGATTCGAAACCAATATTAAAGCAGAAATTTTGAACTATGCTTTGTGCATTGCTAAAAAATAGGTTCAGGGCTGCTATACTTTTTGCATATACTATTGTACATCTTACACTGATTTCAGACTAATTCCGCACTACGTTATATATGATTTACATGTATTTTTGTGCACATAACGACGTTTAAACGTAGCTTTAGTGCATAGAAATTCGAGCTTTTCAAATTCATTAATGTCTCGTTTAAGGATGTTGTACCCTTACATAAAAAAAGAGAGATTTTGATGAAACTTTGCATAAACGTAGATAAAGGCTCTAAAAAGTCCTTTGCCAAATTTGGTGAACTTTAGGAGGACGGTTTCGAAG
>JAPYYX010000478.1:0-54020 GCA_030522605.1 Cremastinae sp. B BG-2022a | reverse complement strand
CTACTTGGAGAGAATTCTTTTTAGGTGTCTACGAACCTATTTTTCAGAGTATAAAGTCAAAAATAAATTATTCGATTTTTTTGACCCACCCTAATAAACGTGCATATGTACTTCTTGAATCGACAATTGAAGAAAGTAGTTTTATTATAGTAATTCTCGTCGAATTCGTTTAAGCTCGCCGATCGGATCTCTCCGAGAATCGTGTGCGTTACAACGGCAGCATGAATTTAGAATTGTTGACTCGGCGTGTTGGTATAGTCAGGATGTGAAATCAATCACGAATGCACCAAATTCTCTAATTCAGATGCCATTTGGATTTTGGTTAATTTATCATAGTTGTATTATTGTATTATTAAAAAATTTTTTTTTAGAATAACGTCGATATTGGATAAGCCCGATTTAAAATTATTCAGGACAATGTTTAGATTTGCATGAAATTTTATTAAATTTCGTCACATAGAAATTGAAATAATTTATTTTTCTGGAGAGTTTTTGAACTTTTGACACGAGCCGAATTGCAAATTCGCCGTTAAAAATTGAAAAAAAATTAATTGCTCCGCACTTATCTCGATAATTAGGAAGACTCGTGTATATGATTTTTCCAAAAACCTATAAAAAATGTTTTCTGATGATTTTTGCTTAAAGTTGCACACGAGATAAATTTTTAAAAATCGTTTTCGCGGTGCAATTTCCTATAAACGTGCCACGTTATCAAATTTAAAAAATATATCGTCATGAGTATAATTTTTAAAAATATTTTTTTTTTATTTTTCAGCGAGCAATGAGCCTCACGACAAAGACAGTCTGAACGAGACCGGAAGCACAACGGGTGGCACAGTGGAGGGAAATCATTCGAGTAACCCCGCCAGGGGTGACCGGAACAGCGGCACGAATGATCAGCCGCCCAGTAACGACAGAAGACCAACCACGAACACAGCACCACCTCGTTCGCTGGTATCTAGGATTTTAGCGAGAGCTCGTTCTTCGGACGAATTGCTCGATCATTCGGAACCATAGTGAGAATTTTTATAATTATTTGTGGGGACTCTCGTCTCCCACCTTCTGAAGAATATCGACTGCGCTCATTTTGTTATTTCGATTTCCTTGAATTTTCGCTTTAACTTTTCATTTTCAATGCTTTTTTTTTATTTCAGTTTTTACGTCTTTTTAAATTCCTGATCGGTTTACTGTACGGGATTTTCATACTTTATTATTTAGCTGATCCTTTTCGTAATTTTATCTTTAATTTCTTACAAGATAAAACTTTTGTTTCGGTATACAAAACCATTTCACGTCACTCATTCAATACCTCACATAATATTATTTCTTTTTGCGACTCTTCATCTCATTAAAATTGATATGTTAAATTAAAATTTGTAATTTAGTTCGCAGTTATGGATCGTTTTGAGCAACGTTTACGGCGAGCTCGTGATAGTTCTGATGATGGCTCTGTGCCTAGCCGAAGTTATGGACACGCCAGTGCCGCTCTTGAGTCTCCAGGTAATACGAGAAATTCTCCTGCTTTTTCAATATCGTATAACTCAAAATCTACTTCAGCGCTCTCCGATTGAAAGAATATTTTTCGATTCTTCAAGGGGCGGGTAATCGATGGTTAATTATGTACCGTTCTTGTTGAACGAGATCCTCGATGCATGTTTATGGACGCGTCGCACTCGATAAACCTGTTTTAAACGCTCTCTCCCGATGCCGCCCGGCTGCTTTATCTCCGTACATGACAGGCGACGCCTGTAAAACCGCGAGCGTATGACAAATTCCGTCCTGCGGGACGTTTCAATTAAATTTTCCGTCTCTGACCCGATTTTACTCGCGCTCCGTAACGCGAGCACGTCTCTGTAATTAAGATTGACTTTCCAGGCGTTGATAGCTCTCGCCGGGAAACGTCACTTTGACGTTTACCGACAGAAAATACCTTCGCCCCTGGCAAACGAGTACTCGTAAATTCTTCGCGTTTATTTTTCCTTTTCGACGAAATCGTGCATCGAAAAACGACGACCAGATAAATTCGTTGAAAAAGACTCGAACTCTTTGTGCTGGTCAAAAGCACGGCTCGTCCGGCCTCGCCGAGCGGATCCACAATCTGTTCACTCGATCGAAAAATCCGAGCGATTTCTAATTCGCGGAGAAGCGAGACTCTTGCACGCGCAACGGGCGATCCTCGAGCGAAACAAAATCTCGATGTGCTTGCAAAGTGCTCGGACAACGAGACTCAACCGCAGTGAAATCAGTGACCGGCCACCTTGCGAGTTCGAGCATAAATCGTGGTAGATATGCCGAGATTTTAACAGGGGTGCGCATAAATATGCATAAGCGTTAACGGCGCCATCTATACGAGGCTAAACCGGAAGTGAGCGTGGCCTTTGCTTCTCATTATCATGGATTTTACTTCCGGTGAGATTCCGCTCGGTATCCTCGAGGTGCACGAATAATTCCGTAACCGAATTCCCTCGTGTACTCGAGAGAAGGAAAAAAAATGGTTTTACTCGACGAAGGAGGCGAGCCGTGTTCCGGAGAGAAAACGAGTCGGAGAAAGTTTTACAACGACCATTCGCGCATCGTATCACTCGCGGCGCGAGCTAGCTGACGGATGATTCCCGATCGGAAATAAATCGCACGTTCGAGGATTCACGACTTTTAACGCGCATCTCCGCGTTCTTGAATACGAGAAAAATTTTGACAACGAGAATTTCATGCGAAATTTCAAGTCGTCTATGATATTTTTAATTGTAAAATGTAATTGTTACAGGTGTGCGGTTTTAATGAGATTTGAGAACGAAATTTCACTCGTAAATCATCGGACGGTTCGGTTTCTCGAGAAACTCAAACGATTCGAGATAAAGTCAAGTTTTGCCAATTTATTTGTATTTTATTTTCAAAGTTTGGGGCAAATGTTTTGATTTGAGGATATAGCTCATGATAAATGGTTCTCCATCATTTTCACTCTCGGATCTCGGGATCTCTCGTGCCTTATGTTTTATTTAAATTTAAATACACACGAATTTATTTATTTTGTTGATGGATATGGGTGCATCAACGATCCGTATATCACTTGTTATGCACGAAAATAAATGAGTAGAAAAAAGCAGATTATCCGGTGTGGAGGTTACGGAAAATTAAGCGCGGTTGGATAATTTCAACTCGTGTTCACGCTCGTTTAATTTGAGCACCTCTCCCGTGAGCTCGTTATCTTTATCATTAAAAAATTTACGCTAGGTCCCGGATTTTCTGAAAAATGATGTAAATTTATGAAAAATACGATACGGCGTGTACTCCTCGTCAAAAAAAAACCAGAAATAGACTGAAACTAATAAAAAGATCTATAAATATACGAATAATAAACTTGCGCGGACGACTTAGCGTAGAAATTGTGCAAATATCGCTGGAAAGCTTATCGAGTTACATTAATTTGAACAGACGACATCTCGTGACAACATAATAAAACGTCATTTCGTATTACACCGGTAGCAAAATTCTCTGACATATCGTTTTGGAATTTATGAGTTTTTGAGGCTTCAACGCTTCTTCCAAGATTGCGCGTTTCAAGTGCATGTTATGTTATAATTTATATGATAAGATAGATAACGAGGATGCTGTTTTGAGACTCGACCGGTTTCAATTAACTTTTTACAGCACGAGCAAAAACAACGTATTTTTTTGAGGAAGTTGAATGATTGCAGGACTTCGTTTTCTTCCTTCCTTTCCTTTTTTAAATATTTTATTTTCTTGCATATATATAATTTTTACATTTAATTTATAACAATTAATAGTAATTTATTTTTTAAAAAATTCGATGATTTTTCAAATTATATTTTTTATTTTATTGCATTTCTTTTTTTTTGTATTTTCACAGAGTGTATTCCTGATGTATCTGTACGTCGGAAGCATAGCCGTAATTATCAGCATTTATTTTTGGGTCTTGGTGGACAGTTGCGGAAGTTTGGCGAGCGGGCGAGCGGAAGACGCGGAACTCGGTGGTGCTTCGTTAACGCGTTTCGGTTCCCTCAAGAGAGCTCACATCTCGAGAGCGAGAACTGCGACGACGAGTTTTTACATTCGCGTCGGCGCTTTGCGTAAGAAATTCATGAGCTATTTATCAAGCACGTAATGGCGCAGGTTTAACATTGAAATTTTTCGTTTTGCAGTTTTTGGTCTGGCTACTCTAGTCTTCAACGGCCTCGAAATGGCCATGCACACGATGATGCAAGGGGCTGAGTGTCTCAGTGACATTATTTTTGTTCATCCTGTTCTCCATGGTCTCTTTACGTTCTTGCAAATGCATTTCCTGTTTGTTAACTCGCAGGTACGATGGAGCGTTGAGTTACGATCGCTTGACATTTCTAGATTTTCAATTTGTTGCGTCGAGTGATTTTTATTTTATTATTATGACTAATTTATTATATGATATACTAATTTATTATTATGATTAATTTATTATAAAATGTTTCACAAATTATGAAAATTTATTGAGAGTATAAATTTTCAATCACTTGTAAATATGTAACAATAGGGTGTTTTTTTTGGGAAACGTTTTTTCTTCACTTCCGGCACGAAATTTTTTTGAGAATACTCAAAAAAGAGTTCCCTAAAAATTTGAGCTCTCAATATTAATATTAAGTACTCGCCCTCATGAAAAATCTTCACACGCTGAGGGCGAGTACTTTTAATATTAATATGGAGAGCTCAAATTTTGTGGGAACTTTTTTTCGAGTATCTTCAACAAAATTTCGTGCCGGAAGTGAAGAAAAAAAAATAGTCTAAAAAAAGCACCCTAATGTATCGATGATTATAATCATTGATATTATTATAATTATAATCATATGATTATAGTCAATTAATAATTATTAATTAAAAAAATGTTTTTCAGGTTTTGGTCGAGAGATTCGGTTTGGCAGCCAGATTTGGATTCACACACTTAGCAGCGACCAACATCGCCGTCTGGGCCCGCCTTGTTATTTGGGATTCCGCACAGGAATGGACTTACTTCGTCCATTTGGCTCAGAGAGGTCCCGAGACTTCCTCGTCGCCTTTGAATCTGCGAGGATTTCCTGGATCCTTGACAAGAAGAACGCGAGATCTTTTGGGTCAGTTTCAACTCTGTATTCCACAAGTTAACAAAATTTGAAAAATTAGTAAAATTTTAAAAAACGAATTTAAAAAAAAAAACGAGTGAACTATAAATTTACGATTTTTTTAGGCCTGGCAGCATCGAATGAGGTTGTTCGTTATCCCTACCAGCCAATATCACCTGAGCAGATATCCCAAGTAGTAACACTCCAACAATGTCTCAATACGAATACTCTCGGTCAATTGTGGACTTCGAGTATGCCATTTTTGTATCCATTTATCGTTCAATTCAGGTAAACTCAACTACTTTTTTATCGTGCCTCATATTTTTCATCGTTCTCACACTGCTTTTTTTCCAGCTTGATAGCCGCAGCTGTGACTTTCGTCATGGGTCAAAACGTAGGAAGGAATCGCTATTGCCACAAGCAAAAATTTCACTCCAGCAAGGACCTGACGAGCAACACCAGAGTCGGTTGTGACGGTTCGAGCAAAGGACTCTTCCTGGGGATTCTCTGCATGACAGCGGGGATAGTGGTAATCCTGATATTCCTCGTCGTGCGAGAGGATGAGAATTTCTCACCAACGACTCTGTCCTGGCTGACGTGCGGCACGTTGATAGGAATCCTGGCCATGAGTGGCATCATGACAGCCAGCGGCCTCGTTCAAGTTCGCCAGATGTCAGTGGTGTCCCGGGCACCGGCGACCCTGGACGCTCTTCTCTCCAACGTAGCTCTGTTCGGTGTTCAATTGTACGCTGTCTTTACCGCTGTTGTCTGCGCGTGTTCCCTCGCGAGCGACAGCGATGCGGACGAAGGGTCGAGAGATCCTCAGAGTCGCGGCAGACACGCGATGCTCCTCGCCGCATCGATACTTCAGCTTGTCCAGTGTTTCGCCCAGAGTACTCTCATAGCTGAAACTTCAAAAAGATCTTGCATAACCCGTTTTCAAATGATGGCCAAACCTGCACGTCAAGTTATCACGTTCTTACTGTTCAGCAACGCGGTGCTCTGGGCCTTTGATACCGTTGTCACTCAAAATTGGGTCTCTCAGGAGTTACAGCTTCGATTCTTCGGAGTACTGGCATGGGGGGTCATCTCGAGGATATGTCTGCCGTTGGTCGTATTCTACAGATTTCACAGCTGCGTTCTGTTGCTCGAAGCTTGGAACAAATGTTACAGAACGCCGAGGGGCGAGCATCCTCTCAACTGACGACGGTTATCGCCGGGACGATATTCAATCAGGTTAATATACTTGTGGAAATTGAGTTTATCAGCAGTACAATCTCTGAGAAGAGTTAATTTTTCATAATAAAGTGTTAAAATTTTGTCTTTTTTTTGTTAGAAAGTTACAATTTTTTGGTATGCATAGAGTCAACAAAGATTTTTAAAAATGTTTTATAATTTTTCTTTTATCTGGTCAGATTACAGCCACATACTCGAGCTTGTCGCAAGAGAAAAGTAATTCTTGATCTTGGCGATGATACGGAGAGCTCGTTGGATCAGAGATTTCATGCTGGATCGAGCAATGAAGATTCCCGTATCAACGATTCCATTCACTACCTTTACCCGTACTTGGATAGCGCGAGCTGGCTATATCTGGATACAAATCCGTTGATGCGTATCGCCAATCCTGTTTTGCATCCAGAGATAATGGAATACGCAATGCCGCCACCCAAGAGAAAAACTCAACGCCATCATCGTTCTCATTATTTTAATTCTTTGCACGACATTAATCATCGCCATCGTCATCATCACCATCATCATCATCATCATAATCGTAATCGTCACGATTGTTTTCGTCACGATCACGATTACCAGGATCATCAACGTCACAGACGTCGTCATCGTCGTGTCGCCAGTGATCCCGGTGGTTTTGGTAACTCAAATGGTCAAAAAATGAAGATTCAGCATCGTCGCGTTATCAGTCTCGGTGGCGATGAACACGTTCCCGGCTGCTGTCTCCTCGAACCAACAATCGCCGAAGCAAGCGAGGACGAAACGACGAGTCCAAATGACGATAACAAAACGAAAACTTTGACCTTCAGAAAAGTGCCATGGCACCCCTATTTGCACATGCTCAAGACTAGACAGAACTGAGATTAGGCTGAAATAATTTTTTTTACACTTTTCTGATATTTTTCACTTTTTTATGATTAAAGTAATGATGAATATGATTTCTAAACATCGCTTTAAAAACAAGCAATCAAAAGCTGTTGTGTGAAGATTTCACTTTTTTCAAAAAATATTCAGCTATTTTTCGTCTGGCACAGTTTCGTAGAAAAAAACCGAATTCTATTCGCATCGTGTAAAATAATTTATAAAACGTTAATATCTCTATATATTTTTAAAACTTCGTGAAATAACTTTGTAAATAATTTATTTTGATAACTCTATTGAGAAACTGTGAACTAGAATCTTGATAAAGTCAAAGGAAATGTACCAAGGAGATAATTATAAATACATTCACAAATATATGACAATCATAAAACTTTAATTCTTCTTTTATTCCTCTTTGTCAGCAGAATGTTTTTCTCAACGATATATATACGCAAAAGATGAAAAACGATTAGAAATAAATGTTACCGCCATCTACTAAAATTGTAAGACAGAAACTGCAAACATTTTATGGGGAACGATGAAAACTATTTTACCAACAACCGTTCTACCCAACGGATTAAAATTTTCGTCGATTGAGCCGTTGGATGTCGAAAGAGTAGGATAAAGTAGAAAAATAAGAGTCAAGCGAATTTTACTTTTAAATGGTTCGTATTTAATATACTAAAATATTCCACAACGTATTCAATGTTTTCACTTATTTTTCACGAAAAATTATAGCTTTTTTGACATGTAAGCATTATGTATTTATTTCGTTGGACATATCACAATCGCCCGCCTTTAATCGCTCTGACGCAACTATTCAGTTAAAAAAACTGGATTGACTCTCTCAATCTTTGCAAAAATGTTTATTTGTAATACGAGACATAATTAGAATATAGACCGAGAATATTTTATTTATATCTGTCGATTTAGATTTCGTGTTTATAAAATAAAAATATTGATTACCATAAAAATAGAATGCGAGTTTATGGAGTAGAGCGATTTGATTCAGTCAAGTTCAACGTCATCCCCGGGTGACTTAGTTTGGGGTTTTTGATTTCCCGGTGGACATTTGGAATTTTTCAGTGATGCAAGAAATTCCATTATTTTCGGATTTGTGATGTACTTTGTAATGTTCTGCGGATTCTCCGCTACGTCCAAGTAAGCTTTGTAAATTTCCGGATCGTTCTGTAATAAGAAAATTCATAAATTTATTTTAATTATGAATGTTTTTTAAATTATTCGTTTAAAAAAATTTGAAGAAATTAAAAAAAATATTAATTTAAATTTGTTTTTCTTACCATGCAAGCTTTGATGATATCGTCCTTGAAACCACTACCCATATCACCACCGAATGGGCAATCTGTAGGTGATTTATCAGATTCTGTTTTGCTCTTCGTATCTTCGGACTTTTTCGGTTCTGCAGCTGGTTTTGGTGCACTGTCCCCTTTACTCAGTGAACTTATGAATTCCATTACTTTCGGATTCGTCATATGTTTTGTTAAGTTTTGCGGATTCGCTTTCAAGTCCGTAAATATCTCTGCCAGTTCGGGATTATTCTGGAAGTATAAAAGTGCACGAAGAAATTTAATTTTATAATTCAAAGTATATTTGGTTTGATACAGAAGATTAAAAAATGTCATTCACCTGCACAGCAGAGAATAAATCACCAATATTGAACTTTCCAAATGGATTTCCTGCCGAAGGTGTCGATTCGGATTGATTTCTTGGACTCTCTTGACTCTTTGCTTTATCTGCCTTGGATTTTGCTGATTTTTTAGCATTTCTCTCGAGCACCTTTCGCTCTTTTTTTCTTTGATGTTCTTCAATTTTGCGAGCCTGCAAAGTAAAAACAAAATTACATTTTGTTATTTTTTTCATTTTTTGAAAAAATTTTTATAAATGCTGAAAATCATATTCGTTTTTTTCTTCTTTTCTTGCAATATTCAGAGAATGTATTTCTACACATCGCGTATATATTTAGGGTCATGTGTGTGCCGTTTATACCGAAGAAAACATACATCTTGAGATATATTTAACAAAACGTTGTATGAAAGTTTGCGTCCCGCTACAATCTGTTTCAAAAATCAATAATTTATTTCGGCTGTAGGGCAGAATATTATTTTGATTAATAAGAAAATAAAAACATCGGGCATTCGGCTCCTACGAGAAGGCTGTTGTCTCATACTTTCCTATTATTTTATAATTCAATAAACAAGTTATTTAACTTTGGGAGAGAAATCTATAATTTACGAAATCGTAACTTTGTAGGTTGTGATCGCTTTTAATAGTTTATTAACGTTTGATTAACAATTTTTATATTATCTGTTGTTTAAACAATAAAAAAACAAAAGTTTGAGACAAAATTGTTTACTTAGTTATTGTGGAGAAAAATAAAAAAAAATTCATGTCTTGAATGAAATTTTTAAACCAATTGGTCACTCTTTCATAGAAGGGAATGTTGAATTGATACGAAATCAAAATATTTCTTGAGCCATTCAGTGAATCATTTTCAAATTTGGATGAAAATTTTGAAATACATTCACAAAAAGCGTTCCCAAATTACAGCATTTTTTTTTCAATTTTCAGCAATTTCAAAATTTTTTACATAATAATCGAAATGTTTTTTGATCATTTGAGAAAAAGGGTTCTCGTGTTATTCTCGACGAGACCCTGGCAATGTGCAGTGAGTATTTGGTACGAGAAGGAGGTAGGCCGCCGCGGTTCAGAGTGTACGACCCGCGTAGACCCCTGGCGGTAAGTCGATTGAGTGCAGGTACAAATTTTCGAGTTGTATTCGAGTCAGAGGTCGGCGCCGAAAAGTAACGAAAAAAAAGCGTGAAAATGGGATGAGAGATGAAGAGGAGAGGGCAAGAGAGATTCGGCAGGAGAGGGAAGGGATTTTTCGCACGGGGGCAAGCCAACCTTATACGGCGGCGGCCCGGACACGTCTAAATATAAAGGCGCTCGGTGTGTCGCGAACATCGCGAGAAACGCTCGCGCACTCCGCGTCCCGAGATCGAGGAAGCAGAGCCCAATCTCTTCGGCGCTCTTATAACTGAGCCCGACTCGTTCTTCCTCCTCAAATCATTTTTCACGGGAAAACAAATGGTCTCATTCATTTTTTCACTCCCCTTGTCGATTGGAAGACGAACGAGAAACGCGGACACATTTTTTTCCTCTTCTTCTTTTTTTTTCGTCGCACGCGCTCTATGTTGCTCTATTTTTATTATTTATTTTCGAACGCTTTCTTCATTCTGTTTATTTGAAATTGTTCGAGGCAAATGGAATATTTTTACGTCACTGACATTTGAATTTTCGGAACTTTTCGTTGAATTTGTACAGCAACCTTCGAAAGTTCAAATGTCGATGATATTTTATTATTATTATTATTATTTTTTATTGAGATTTTTATTTCGTATTTTCCTTTTAGTCATCTTTATTTCTATAGCCACAATAAATTGAAAGTTGGATCGACTTGACCCGTTCGTCATTTGTGCGCCGATTGACCTTGTCCTCTATATTAATTTTGCTATTTTTGCTAAATTAATATTAGCGTCGAGTAACCGATACAGTCGAACAATTCTCCCTTCGACTTTTGATGGAGACGATCTATTTTTATTACGAAAAAATTTTGCCTGCGCCGTTCATAAAATATGCTATACAAATTTTTGAAAAAATATTTGAAAAATTATCTTTTGGGTTTTTTAAAAATTTTATACACAATTTATACACAAATTTAAAAAATGTTGGTAATCTCAATGTCAGATTCATTATGTATAAATTTTGTGACTGTCATTACCTAATAAAAATAACGAAATTTAATGCCAGTAAGAAAATGAAAATCAACTGCATAATTTGAAATATTTATAATTTTTGTAAAAATTTGCGTTACTCTTTTTTGGCAATCGCGAACGCAACAATGTGACGTCTTCCTGCACGAATGTGCGTACAACGACAGCTACGATGTTTTGTCACCGAAAAGCCGGTGGAGCCGGTTAGGAGGGAAACCGGGCCAATGGGTATTTTTAAAGCTACTCGGACATGGTGCGACGACTCCGAGGAGAATCTACGAGTGTCTGCGCTCATACGGACACGGCGATTTGCGTACATACGGTGCGCATCGCCCAGACAGAAATTCAAATTGACAATGAAGCAAATTAATAATAATAAAAAAAAAAAAATTAAAAATATAAAGATACTAAATGACGATCCGAATAAGCGAGTCACAAAGTGGAATCGTTTGCCAGGAGACGTATAAGAGATTCGCAATCAATACGATCACGGGACTTGGTGAGCGAACGCGCGCGCGATTTTCGCCAACTTTGAAAATCTTGTTCGAGGACCAATGATTTATGATCGTCATTGGCAAACTTCCTGTACTCGAGTAAAATTCCTTGTCCAAAGTATCTTTCCTTCTTTTCACTATCATCGAAATTCTCTGATGGAGATTCTTGGGGGAATAAACGATAAAGTTGGACAGGTCTGACCGTTTGTTGACTCTGACTACTTAAATCCGTTTGAGCAAAAATTTCAAAACACGCTAAAGATCTATAAGTAATACAAAAAGGAATAAAAATTCGGAGCGAAAATATTTTTTCAAAAATTAAAAAGATGAAAATTCTAGGTAAAAATGTACATGGCAGAAATTCGTCGCTGCGAACTTCATCGTGAAGTAGATACGGAAATAGTTGGCAAAAGGGAAATTATAGAAATGAATCCGAAGACTGTGAAGTTTCAACGGGTATGAGAGAAAGTGCAGAAATTGTGGAAAGGGTAGAAAATGGACAAAAAAATAAGAATGAAGAGGAAGAACGAGATGAAGAAGATCCGAGATGGCACATCGAGCAGATTTAGTCGACGTCAGAGGAAAGGAGAGCGAGATGCTCGAATAGAGATAGACGAAACGTTCTCGAGCTCGAGAGAGAGAGAGAGAGAGAAATAAAAAAATAGAGAGAGAAAGAGAGAGAGAGTGAGAAAGAGTTTCGCGGTCGTTTCGAAGCCGAGCGGGCAGTTTAACGGGGAGAGTAGTGCGCTGAGGAGTTCGAACGTGTGCGGGAATTTTCGTGTGATAGAACTGACCGCGGTTGCCAGCAGCCTGGCTCATCGCGTAGTGCATAGTGAAGCGACGGGATGACGGGCTCGACGAGTTTGAGACCCGTCTACGTGCTGGGTCTCGTCGTCGCGATTCTCGCCGTTTCCTTCCACGGTGAGTACCTTTTTTTTGCCATTCCTTTCCCATGCGTGTCCTCAAAGCTCTTATTCGTCTCCGACACATTCCTTTGAGACGGGAATGCTTCGAGTCGATTCATCACTCTGATTTCGTGGATTCCGGACCGAGGACATCGGTGCCCGGAGTATTATCGCTTCGCAAAGATTTCAAGGATTTTCAAGGATTTCCTAAAATTTCCTAGGACTCTTAAGGATTCTCATGTCATCACTTTCTGAACCCGTACCTTCGAAACGGTTTTGTTACATTTTCTTCTAAATTTTTTGTTCAACCTGATTGTTTATATTTTGTTTAATATTTCGTTTAATGCGGCATTGACACCGGTGTCTGTACGCTGTCATCTATAACCCGCTGTGTATTTATAGTGCTAGCTGGTCTAACGAAATATTCATCGGCGAGTTATGTAAAAGGCTGCGAGGTAAGGTCGTCTCGATCGGAGACTCATTCGACCGCGATTTTAGCATAAATCCCAAAAAAAAATGTCGATTTTCATGAAAATAAACGTCAGGATCCGAGACGCTCTTGATTTCGAGAGCCGCGGAAAGCTTGCTCGAGAAAAAATTCACTCGACATCGCATCGGTCGTCCGATAGTAAAATAAGTACGACTCAATTTGCGCTATATCGCGCGGTTATGCCACTAGTAAACGTACATTAGCCCTCGGCCAGGAGTTTATCTAGCCAGATTTTCGAAACACTCGGTGTCGTCATACGTCATCATCGACGCGAGACGCTGACGCACAGACGTGACGATTGACTGACGAAGGTCAATGTTATGTAAGGTTCACATCGTCAGGATCATCGTCATTGTCAACGTGATCGAAACAATTTTTCATCGAAAATCTATTTTTTATTTTTTCTTGATCGATGACGATCAATCATCCAATACTTTCATAATATAAATGATTTATTGATCGTTATCAAAACTTTTATCAATATCAAATATGATCAAATCATTTTCAAATAATCTTCGCGCATATCTTGGGGTTGCAATCGGGGGATAAAAACCGACGATCAATCGGTGGTTGTGATATGAGAAAGGAAGAGAGGCCAAATAAGAGGATGACTGGCGCGCGACAGCCGGTCCCGCGAGTCCTCGGTCTCCGCTCGTCGAAATTGAAATGCTCGATAAAAATAAAGATTCCCTCGGTTGAATTCGAATATACTTTTCATACAGATATATAATCATGAACGTATAGAAGGAGCATCGCTGTTTTCGCGGCCGAGCGCGACTGTATACAAATATTTCCGTGTGTTTCCGCAACCGCGTGTGAGTGCGCGGCCTGCCTCGTCGCGAAAACGCCTACCCGAACAGCTAAACTTAGAATCCTTCTCCTGTGCGAGAAGACACCGTACACCGGGTCTTCGTTCATCTTCCAAAGCGGATTGAGATTTCTTTGCAGGAAAAACGAGAGAGAGAAAAAAAAACACAAAATTGTCAAGAGCGAGGAAGACTCGCGAACTTGATCGGTAAGGAGTCCGACCCTGAAGAGGTCGGGTCAGGCTCATGCCCGATTAATCGGAGCAGGAGAAAAAAAGCAACAAGTTGGTATCCGAGGAAGTCCGCTGGTGAATTCTTGGCTAGGCCTGGTTTCGCGTGCCCGGATCGCCACGCGGGTCATATGTAGCCTCGGGCCGTTGTTTCGGTCTCGTAACGCACCTGTCACATCGACGGGCAAATCGTTAAAACGTCCGAAGCGGAACCCTCGATTCCGTTATTCCCGGTGAAAAAGCGTTTCTGGTATACGATAACTTGCGTCACCTGACGACGTCGGGTCAGATATTTTCGTCCTCAGCGGCAACTCGGACGCATCAAAACGTCCCCTAAAATTCTATGCATCACCAGCTTTATCCGCGAGCATCGCTCGGAGCTGTCCTTTTTATCTTGTTCCTTATATTCCGACTGTTGGAGCCAAAATCTCTCGGAGCCATTTTTGGAATGAAATCTTTTGATCATGATGATGATTTTGACAGAAGACAATTCGTTAATTTTCCCTCTCTGAAGTATCCCAAATTTCCCATCGTTGACACGAAATACTTTATTCTTTTTCTTGATCGGTAATTGATCAATCAACGTGGATCATTAAATTTTCGAGGTCACGTTTTGCAGGTGTGCAAGCGGAAGATGAGCAGGATTCAGTGCCGTCCGAGGTTCAATGTCGGCCTTACATCGAGAAAGCTCTGAAAGGTCTCGGAACAGGTAATACTAGACGTTAGCCGATTAGCCAGGGTCGGACATGGCGATCTCTAGAATGTTTCGTTTGAAGGACCTCCCGAGCAGAGCAGTGCGGAGGACGCTCCGGCTAGCGAGGAGGATACCGGCCAGGGAGATCAAGCAGGCGACGAATCACAGGTAATTATGAGATATCGAGTCTCATTAATGTACAACGCATGGAACGAGCTTCATTTTTTTTTTCCAAATTTTCGTAGACGTTGTTTAAGGATGTATAGGTCGTACAATCCCTGACGAAAGTTACTTTTTCATAATGAATTGTTCAAATTTAATCTTTGTTTTTTTTTTAGAAAACTGAAATTTTGTGTTGTGTTGTTTACAATGATCCTCGATACTTTGCTAACGCTTTATTAACAATTTTCATATTATTTATTGTTTAAACAATTAAAACACAAAAGTTTCAGACAAACTTGTTTAAACTCGGTTTTTAACATTGTTTGTATGTGCTAATTGTAGAAAAAAAATATTAACAAAAATTTATGTTTTGAATAATTTTTAGAAGCAAATTTGTGAATTTTTCATTAGAGACAATGTGAAATTGGAACAACTTGAGAATTAAATATCTTTTGAACCATTCGGTCGATCATTTCCAAATTTGGAAGAGAATTTTCACACATATTCACAAATAATGTGCCAAAATTTCAGCAATTTTATATGATTTTTTAAAAAAGGTCTACACATCCTTAATGGCAATCACAAGCAAAAGATTGTTTTTCTCTACGGACTTCTCCTTCAATATTGAAGATGATTTGATTACAGTTTGTTTGGATGAAAGAAAAATTCTAAAAATAGTAACCACCATTAATAAAATAATAATAAATAAATCTAAAAGAATATTCTAAAATTAGCCACCCGGTAACTCTTTGTAATTTTTCTCAACGGGTTTGTTTCACATTATCGAAAAATTGAGAGGTTCGATTTTTGATGAGAATTCACTTATCAATTAATAAACGTGTTAATTTCGAAATTTAGTAACTTTTGATTGTGATGATTTTTCCTAATATGTATAAATGTGTATGGATTTTTAAAAGCCATTTAAAAATCGAAGTAATTTACCGTAAATCATAATTTTCCTTAACCTTTGATAATAACCTTCACGTTGAAGTTGCGACATTAAACATTCGATATACAGCAGTGTCTTGACGCCAAGTAATGAAAAAACCGACATATTCGTTACTACAGATGAAACCTTTCAAAAATTCTATACTAAATGTATTATCACCTAAAAATGATTAATTTAAAAAAATTCAATTTAATGTATGTGAAATACTTTAGATTTGCATGTAAAAACATGTTTCGTTGTGATAACAAATTCTCTCAAACCTGGAGATCCAATAAACAGACGTACATGAAAAATACAAATAATTCATGTACCTTGATTCAATGGCATTGATACCACTAGATTTACTTTAACTCGTAACACACATCACATCGGCATAATAACTTAATGGTCACACGGGGTCCAGCGGACCCCACGAAAAAAAACATCGCCCTTGTGTTCTATTGAACACATACTGACTTAAATTTTGCGCCAAACTTTTAGTTAACATCCCCTCTAAATAATCCAATAGTTAGTCTTTTTTCGAATTTAAAATAGTACAAAGAATCGAATTCCGAAACGTTTTTCTGACTCGAAACAGCCACAAACAGCTGGACCCCTCATGACCGATACGGATTAAAAAAAGGCTATGAATGTTAAAAAAGATTTAACGGTCATACCAAACGATTAAAATTGCACCATTAGATCTAATTTAAAAAAATATCTACAAACTTTGAAATGAAAGCTGTAGCTACTGATAATGACGATATGTGAAGGAAGTAGACGAAGGGCCAGCAGA
The DNA here is from genome assembly GCA_030522605.1 of Cremastinae sp. B BG-2022a. Classification (NCBI taxonomy): domain Eukaryota; kingdom Metazoa; phylum Arthropoda; class Insecta; order Hymenoptera; family Ichneumonidae; species Cremastinae sp. B BG-2022a. Next base: position 37,543 of record JAPYYX010000478.1, on the reverse strand, counting down.
TGAGGAGGGTGGACGCTCCGGTGAGGAGAGCTCGGAAACTGACAGCGTCGTTCAAGGCGACGAGGCTGTGAGTGCCGAGGATCAGAAGGACGAGACCGGGGAGGACGACGCGGACGAAGATTCCGCACAGAAAGCCGAGCAAGACGAAAGTGAAACGAGCGATTCGAAAGAAGCCGAAGACGATGACAATAAGCCAGAGGAGAGTGCCGAGGAAGGTGAGAAATTCTTTTCTCTCGAATCATTTTCATACGTCCAGGTTTCGAAATTTCTTGTCAATATTTCTTTATTTACAGCCGTTGATGACGCCGGAGGTTCCGTAGAGGACGACGCGGATTCCGGAGAGAAAGATGCCGACACCGAGGACAAGGAGGACGAAGAAGGTGGAAAATCCGCAGAGGATGACGGAACGGTTGACGAGACGTCCGCGGAAAAAGAGGAAGGATCGATTGAGGTAAAATCCGACGACGACGTCGAGGACGCCACGAAGGAGGTGGAATCCGCAGAGAAGCAAGAAGAATCCGAGGAGAAGGAAGGAGAGACGGAAGAGCAGCAAGACGAGTCTGAGGAGAAACAAGAAGAGTCGGAAGAAAAGGGCGACGACTCGGAGGACCAGCAGGATGATGCTGAAGAGGGAAAATCAACGGAGGACAAGGATGAGACTGCCGAGGAGGCGGGAGAATCCGCAGAAGCCGTAGCGAGCAAGGAGGAACCTGAGGATGGCGATCCTGAAGTTCAGGACGGCGAGGAAGCCGGTACCGAGAGTCAGGAACAAGAAGAAGAAACGGAAGGTAAATCTGGTGAGGCTGATGACACGGATTCAGGCGAGGTGACTCTCACTGGCGACGAGGGTGAAGATAAGGAGGAAGGTTCGAAGGAAGAAACGAAGGAAGAGTCCGAGGAAGAAAAAGAGGGTGATGAGGGAACCGAGAGCGGAGAAGACGAAGGAAAGAGCGTCGAGACGACTGACGCTGATGATGAAAAAGACAGCAAAGAGGCTGAGGCTCAATCGCAAGAACAGGAAACGTCGAAGGAGGCTGTCAGCCAGGAAGACGATGACGGGGATACTCTAGTCAGAGGAAAACGAGAGATCGACGACAAGGATGAGGAGAGTACCGAGGATGAGAAGAAAGAGGGAGACGAGGAAGAAGACGAAGCCAAGTCGGAAGGCGCTGAAGAATCGACAGAAGGTACAGATTGACGAAAACTAATAAAAATTATTGTATGAATGTTAAATTTTTATCATTTTTATAAAATAATGATAAAATAATCATTTTTATAAAATAATGATAAAAAAATCATTTTTATAAAATAGCAGATTGTTACGATATGTTCAATAATTTTTAATAACAAACATGTTGTTACTAGACGAAGGCAGCGAGGAAGCTCGCACACCTGAAGAAGACTTGATCGAAGAAATCGAAATACCGGAAAATTTGAGGCCTCGCGATCACATCAATCAGTTACTCAGATTGGATGTCGAGAACGAGGAGAAGGAGCGAGCGATACAGAGAGCAGCGGAAATAATACTGAAAGATTTGAAGAAATTGTACGACACAGCGATCCAGCCTCTTGAAGTTTTGTACAAGTACAGAGATCTGAGCAATCGACACTTTGGTGGTAAGTTAACCACAAGATTTATCAGCTTGCACCACTCATTTTTACTGGTATTGGTATAAGTGTCAATAACAAAAAATGTATTTGTTACGAGTAAATATAAAGTAACATTAAGTTCATAAAAAAATATTCTCTATATAGCTACAAAAGTTATAACATCATTTCGGAAAGCAAATATTAGATGCAGTAGAAATTTTGAATTGAAATTGCACCAGTCAAAACTGGTCTGATAAATCTAGTGTTAATAAAATTAAAACAGAAAAGACGAAAAATTGACAAAATGAATGAGAAATTTGATGGACGTGTTTGCGAAATCCAAATTATGGAATAGTCTTATAAATTCTTTTGATTTGAAACTTATACGATGTAGAGTATCAATTACTGATTTGATTTTGTTTCAGATCCAGAAATATTCTCGAAGCCTCTAATACTTTTCATGGGTCCTTGGAGTGGTGGAAAATCGTCAATCATTAATTACCTTCTGGATAACGAATACACGCCGACCTCCTTGAGAACAGGTACAAAAATAAATCAGATCATAAACATTCATTTCTATATATAAAAATACGAAAGATGTAAATAAAATTTATAGAAAAAAATGAATTTAGAACTGTCACGAATTTTTTTAGGAGCTGAACCGTCACCGGCTTATTTCAACATTGTCATGTACGGAGATGAAACGGAAGTTCTGGACGGAACGCAGCTCGCAGCTGACTGGACATTCTCAGGTCTTCAGAAGTTTGGACAGGGAATGTTGGACCGTCTGCGAGGCTTGAAGATGAATAACAAGTTACTCGAGAGGGTAAAACGAATCGCACATTTTTTACGAGACGAATTACTCTTTGGCTCTCAATTAAAACAAAAATATTTTTAGGTGAACATCGTTGAAATTCCAGGAATTTTGGAAATTCGCAAGCAAGTGCAACGATTGTTTCCCTTCAACGACGCCTGTCAGTGGTTCATAGACCGAGCTGACATTATATTCCTCGTTTACGATCCGTCGAAGCTCGACGTTGGACCGGAAACGGAAGCGATATTGGATCAGCTCAAGGGACGCGAATATCAGGTAAAATAAATCGCAATGGATCAACCAGAGATAAAGCGATACTTCGAGTATTTGTTGAAAATGATTAAGAAAAAAAAATTATTAGACTAATTAGTGAGAAACAAAAATTTCAGACGAGAATAATTCTAAACAAAGCTGACCAAGTAAAACCCGAGGAACTGATGAGAGTTCAGGGAGCTTTGATATGGAATATCTCACCGCTGATGTCGAGCGCCGAACCACCGATAATGTACTCGACCTCGCTTTGGTCCATGCCTTACGAGGCAGGCGCTCCAACGAGACTCTTGTACGCTCAGGAACGTGCTTTTCTCAGGGATCTACGCTCAGCGGTTGACAAACGAGTAGAACATAAAATTGCCAGCGCTAGAAGATTTGCGGTAAGTTAAATGTAAAAATAAGGGGTAAATATTAAAATCCTAAGTCAACAGGAAAACGTCTATAAAATTTATGACTGGGAGGAGATAAAAGCAAAAATTGAGATTCGAAGATTTTGTGGGTCATGAAATATTTTTTTTTATAAAGAAATTAATTTCTTTTTCAGGTACGAGTACGGAATCATGCTAAAATGGTGGATTGCTATCTGACAACGTACTACAACCACAAAACGTTTTTCGGAAACAAGAAAGAGATTAGCGACAAGATAATTGAGAATCCTCAGGACTATCACATTTACGAGGGCCTGAGCACACTGACGAACATATCGCGCTACGATTTGCCCGATCCTGACGTTTATCGTGACTTTTTCCGTTTGAATCCTCTCTACGAGTTCCAATCGTTGAGCTCGACGTGCACGTACTTCCGGGGCTGTCCGATAAACAGGCTCGACGTCGCGATAGCTTACGACTTGCCGGAGCTTGTTGGAAAATACAAAAAATCGGTCGAGGCTGCTTTGCACGAGAGCGAGTCCGAGGACGAAAAATCAACGAGTTGAGTGACGCTCGCGCTGAGAAAAAAAAAACAACAATAAGAACGAACAATTTTTTTCAAGGATATCGCGAAAAAAATGTCAAATGAATGAGAGAAAACAGAATCGAGGGTCCAGTAAGGAAAACGAATTTTCTCTCGAGACGATCATTTCATCCCTCGAGGCCTTCCCAACGAATTGGGCCAAATTCAAACGTCGAATATGCAGAAGCGCAGAGAACAAGATTCACACGTACACCAACTAACAAAGCGCCAAATGAGAATTACGAGGTAAAACTCGTTCAGAAAAATCGGAGAAACTTTCTCTCAAAACTTACTTTTGCCTCGCTGCGGGCAGTCGGGGTAAAACAATTGAAAGATCGCGATTAAGCGCGAAAATTGAAAGATCATAATAGCAGAAAAATGGGTGGAAAACGATTCGTTATCGTTTAAACAAAAAACAAGTACTACGATCGTTCGTTAATTAAATTACACATCTCCTTGCCTAAATCCTATATACAAAGAAAATGATACGTTATCACTTCTTTTTGTGTGTTTCGTAATTACATAATTGTTACCGTTGCCAAAGATACTTTTTCAGTATGACAAAGCCGAATTGTCTTCCTTTTTCAAAGAATCTACGAAACATGTGGAAAATTGTAAAAGGTGTGAAATGATACACAAGAGTGTAAAAAAAGTGTTCATTGTCAGATATACGAGAAAAAAACGTTGTAACCAAATAATCGTTTAGCTTGCATGAAATTTTCTTTGCCTATGATATGCATTTTTTGTATAGCGGATAATTAAAAAAAAAAAGAAAAAGATGGACGACCACTGTTCGTTCCACGTTATTTCTATTTTTTTTTCGTTCAATTTATTGTATAAGTTATTTACCTCACGAATTCATCGAATTTTTTTTCATTCTTACATTGTACGATCGTTCATGTTCCAGCGAGACAAAAATGGCCAACGCGGCTGAACAAGCCACGAAAAAGATCTTCCAGTCCGAATCGGAAGAAATGTCGATATATTGCGATATTTTATCATTACCATTTAAACATTGTCCGGCCAGAGTGCCGAATTTTACTACTTAAGAGAACAATAAAGTTTGAAGATTAAGAAAATGAAAAAACTGCATAAAAAACGAAACTGTAAAAATTGTGCACTGCTTAGAATACGTAGATAGAAAAGAGATCTTTAAAGTTATTTTAGTGTTCGGTTAAGTTCTAGGAAACTATATTGTATTTTTAAAGAATAAGAATGTGTGCTGTGAAAAAGAATTTTTCATTTCCATTATTGGTAGTTTTACGAGGTGTTTCGGTACTTACATTTGGCGTGACCTCTCGCAACCATTCATCCGCCTGTTCATCAAAATCAAATTTACAAGCCAGTCTAAGATCAACCGCAGCCTTTTCAAATTGGCCTAAAAGTTGATAGGCTCTTCCTCTAAATTTATGCCCAGCTGCACTGTCTGCATTCAGTTCCAAGGCTCTGTTGCAATCTTTAATGCACGCATTCGGTTTTTCCAGCAGCAGATAAATTTGTCCCCTCTTAGCATAGAGAAGAGCGGCCTGTGGATTGAGTACTATCGCTTCGGTGTAGATATCTATTGCCTTCTGATAATCTTTCTCAACAAATGCGGCAACAGCTTCCGAACGTTTCTCTTGTGATTTCTCAATTTCCTCTTCTGTCGGCTCACGCGAAGGGTCTCCCATTTCTTGAGGAGGGTCTAGCTCAGGCTCTGGCATAAATGAAATACCATTATGAATTAGTAATAAAATAAAATGAAATTACTGCAAAAAAGTATATTTTTCAAATTTCTTACCACTCTTTATGACACCGGTCATATCAAGTTCCAGATCACTTTCTTCACTTTGCCAATCCATATCAGCCTCATCTTTTTTCTGTGCATCATTTTCTGGTATCTTTCCTCCAAAATGCTCAACGAATGATTTCAGAAACGAGTAAGATGGAGTATGAAAAAGTTTTGGATTTTTTTTCAATAATTCTGTTAGAGCTTCCATGGAAAGCAAAAACGCCTCAGTATCCTCTTTGGACGACATTTTTTGAACCGGCTGCAATATAATCACGTTAATTTTCGCAATTCATGGCGACAAACGAAAATGCCGACAAAAAACGACACAAAAACAAAACTCCGATTCTTATTCATGACTTTTGGGAAATACTTTTGCAAAAATGTTTCTCGGCAAATAACTATATTTACTGCAAGGACCGTGCGAAAAAACCTATTTGATAATGAAATGCTGTACTTACTTACTTTACTTCAATCAGACTATCGTCCCCAAAACGTTGTGACTTGGAGAACTAAATGAATGACCGGGAGAGAACTCAATAAGATCGATAAAAGTATACATATAGATATATCTTTCGTATATGAAACCATTGATTCGAGAAAGATCTAGATGGCAACTACGCAGTTCTTGAATGAAACCAGCATCGACGAATTCACGAAGATGGCGCTGATGACGTTCAAAAATTTGAGAAACATCAAAACAAAATGTTTGCGAAAAAACAAATGTGATGAAGGTAAAGGTAAAGAATAAAAAATGTTAATTTATCAAATTGTATCATCAATTATTTATTATATATTTTAATTATATTCTTTAATGATTTTAATCCATCAATTCACAAATAAAAATATATTAAAAGCTTTAATAAATATTCAATAAAAACGGATTCGTTATGACCATATTTTATATGCAAATTCAAAAACGATACTCGTATATTCAATAGCTAGTATTCGGTCATTCTTTACAACTTTTTTGAGTACCATACTCTCAGATTTACATTCGTAAACATTGTTCGATATTTGATATGTTAAAATTTATTGACAAGGATTATGTTCCGACACAGTGCTGATTCGTGCGCAATTAACTCTAAAATTACCGCTTGGAAGTACCGGAATGCGGAAGAGTTTGCCCTGCGGCATGCAGACGCAAACTTTGAATTGTGGGAATTCAACCTTACTGTCCGACTGATAGGAATGCGTGAGAGGCATTCTCCTTACATCTAGAAAAATTCCTTTTTTAGCATCGAGAATGACACTGTTATTGCTTTTCACATTGACATTGTTATCGGCCATCCAGACAATGGATTTGCTCTCCATCGATGTGCTCTCAGCACCATGAATAGTTATATGCTTGTTCGATTCAAAATTCAGACTTGAGTTAACGGAAGAAACAATTCTGTGAGTCTCAGCTAAGTTAACAGCCAACTTTCCAACTCCACTGGGCAGACCGAAGTTTGGAAAATTTGTAGAAAAAAATAAGTTTCCTGTACTTGAGTCTTTTATGTCGAAAGACTCAACTTGAGTAAATGCTGTTCCGTTTGGGAGTATGTGGAAGTTTGCTCTTGGACTGTCGTAACGACGATTCTTCACTGTTAGGTGCACACCGGCATTGTCCCCTGTAAATTCCACTGGCTCATCTCCATAGCCCTGACAAACACCTTCTTGAACGCAAACCTGTGTCAAAATGAATTTTCTTTTCAATAAAAATGTAATACTGATGATATTTTATTCAAAATTTTGCCTTTATTTTAAACTTGGTAAAATTCCTTTTCTATTTCAAATTTCTATGAAACTCTTTTCATTGAGATCTTCTCTTTAATTTTTTATTAAACGTTTAATGAATAATTTATGATACTAATCGTTGAAAAAATATTTTTGAAGAATGACGAATCTACTTCAATTTTTATTACAAAAAAGCAAAAAATATTTTTAACTTTTTACTTTGTCCAGGTCTGTTCTACCATAGAACTTGACAAGACTCTCCTCAGGTATAACTTCCATAGCTTCCATTCCGTGACTGACTCGTAAAACGGCGATAATAGTGATGCTCAGAATAAGATTGCACAGGCCAACTATCCCGAGAACGAAAGTCAGAGCCCACAAGCAGTATCGTTTTTTCGTCGATTCCAGTGACGATGTTGATGTATCCCGACAATATCCCGATATTTTTGAATCATTTTTTGAGAGCACGATTTTTGTGCCATAGACGTTTTCAGAGCTAATTCAATAAAATTTATAATTAAAAAAATTATTCATCATTACTGTAAATATATAAAAAATACAAAAAGTGATCAATTACAGTTATAAAATATCGAAAATATAATGATCGATAACTATAACAAAAAACTAATATATTTAAAATGCAAGGATCACAAGAAATTTTTACAAAAAATTATACTTTGTATGCAATTAGAGTAACACAATTTATTTTTGTTTCATGAAATCTAAATAAAATAAAAATTAAATTACTATTACTTTGTAAACTCGATTATGGGTATTATACAAACCTGACATTTGTTTTGTTTTTTCCAAGACTTCGTTTGAGCAGAGGTCCTTCGCTGTTCGATAAATTGTCCTCAGCTCTCGACATCGACGGTGATCCATTGTCATTGCGAGGATCCAAAAAGTTCGCCATTCTCAATCGTTGAAATTTCAGTCTCAGTTAAAACTAAAAAATAAACAGAAATATATTTTTTTTTTCAATTTGAGAAGCGAAATGTTTTGACAGCATGAAAATAACATGCTCACGTGAGGTAGGCCAGAATTTTGTGAAGCGTAAAAAAATGGAGATGGAAGAACTCGCGGTCTCTCGAGCTGACTCGGAACGAGTGAGCTTTCTCCCTAAAATACGGCGCTTGCGCCTCCCCCCGAAATATCGATGCAGCGTCTCAGTCGGGATATTTTCACATATAGATATTGTATAGAAATGTTCACACGAAGCTTTGAGCTAGAAAAGCTCCGAATTCTCGATATTATTGGAAACCATAGCAAAGATGTCGTTATTAGATTTCGTGTATTTTTTGTAATTTTAGAAAAAAAAAACCTAAAGACATTTTTTATGATAAAATTTATTTCTGCATGCATACATTTCATTGATAATTATCAATTATAATTTAATAAAACTGAATGATAATGATGAACAAAAAAGTTTTAACTCCATAAAATTGTTCTGACTGCAATAATTTAAAAAAATGCATGAAAATGCATTAAAGTTGTACGTATTCTGCGAGTACGGAAAAAAGCTCACGTTAGATTAAGAATTAGAGCCAAATGTATGAATCGATAAATTCATTAAACTACGCAGCTTTTTACAAATATATTGATACGTGACTAAAGTTTTATCATAAAATCTAACAAGTCATAATTCATATTCACATGTGTCTTTCGAATTGTTAAACGTTTCAATAAATTATTCATCGTATTCGTTGTTAGATATATTCGGAAACTCTTCGTCTTACATAGAAAAAAGTTGAAATATTTGAGATCTATCTATTTAGTTATTTAGTATTATAGAGCACGTTATCTTTTTGAGAGATCGTTGCTTAAATGTAGTAAGCTTATGATTAATACAGTGGATTCAGAATGTAAACAAATTGAATGTTCACGTCAAAGCTTTTTTGAAATACTAGGATGAAAATTGCGTGAATACAGTGAATTTATTTCTTAATTCATTCACAAATTTATTTCTTTGCGAAAATTGAGGATTATCAAATTTTTATTAAGATCGTTTCTTATTTTTAGATAATCTTGAAAGTAGTTCCTCCCTGTCATAATAGATCGTATTACTGCTCTCATTCAGACTCAATAGATTCTTCCCATAACGATAATAATCGCCTCTATTTTGAATATTGTTTCTAGCACGCACGTTCCTTTTTTCATTTCGACATGTCTCGGTTTTGCGACATCTCATTTTACGAGCTAATTTCGTTGGACACCTCGTTCCTCCGTTACGAGGATTCACCTAAAAAATAATAAAATATCATTAGAAATATAAAAATGGGAATTTAAGTGAACCAAAAAAAATTAGTTACCAAAATTTCCCGTGTTTTGTACGTGTAGCCGCGACACTCATAGCAATGCGACCATGGACTCCAATCCGTGTATCGACAATCGACTCTCACCGTGTCGTTGTATACTGAATCAGTCGATGAAATTTGGTTGTCTGATTCTATGCCGTTGAATGGTGTCTGTTCCGTATTTCCTACAAGAATGCAACTCAAATAAGACTTACAATTTTGCGCTAAACGAATTTTCGTTTACATAAAAAATATTTCATAAAAAATAGTATGACACTCCAAAAAAAAAGCTTTCAAATTAAAAAGGAACGAAAAATCTGTTTGGAATCATTAACAATAAAAAATGCAAAAGTATATTTAAAAAACCTTAGGATAGTAAAAGTGAACGTGATAATAAATATCCAAATTTCTAAAATTTGCACATAATCTTCTATTACAAGAAATATAATTTTTTTTTTCAAACTTCTTGTCCTCTTATTTGCTAAACAATCGAATAAGAAAATTATGTTTTTTGACTACGTATACGTTTACTTATATAAAATAGTTTGTCAGAATGCATTTTATTATTTTTCTCTACTGAAGATGACAACGATACGGATAATAGTTTTGGAAATGAGTCTTTAAATACTTGACATATTTAAGAACATTGTCGTAAATTTTTATTGAAAGTCTTATCATTTTTTAATCCTTTATATATTTCACATAGACATCTCTGTCTATATTGTGGCATCGAACCGTTTGGTTTCATCAATCTGAAAATTGTTGTAAAAATAAAAGTTAAAAAAGCGATGATGCTTTATTTTTCTACTACAAGCAGAGCTGATGAAAATAACGATTCGAAAAGCGGTAACAATTTATTCACTTCTGTAACAAATGAAAATTAATGAAGATCTGAAAATGAGTGATCATATTTCCACTCGAATGCCTCGTACAAGTAGATGAAAAAGAAAAATTGTTCCAGCATTGAATTGGGTTGTTAAATCTCTTCGCGTACTTACTTGAAACAGCGAGAACGTCTTCCTCGCTCTCGAGTGACCTCGTCGCCTTACTGAGCTTGGCATTGCACGGAAATAAAATCTTTTGTCATGCTGGGTGTCAAGAAATCAATTGCATTCAAGGGAGTTCGCAGAAGAATAGACGATTATCGGAAAAAAAAATCCAATTGCCAGTTAGATCGAAATAATTACTGACACATGTCACGGGATTGCTCTCGCTTCGTCTTTGAACTTCTTTGCTCCTGTCCGGGTATGTGGTAACTCAGAACGCTGCTGATTGAGACTCTATAATTCTCCTTCGAGCTTCTTCCGTCTTCGGCCATTCGATTAGTAAGCATGCGAAAACAATTAAGTGTTATGTTCAATAGCGAATAATCTTGTTATTTCTCTTCCCACATGTCTTGCACTCACCCTCGTAGTCTACGCAGACTTTCCCACACTCTTCGAGGGTGTGAAAATTATTTCTATTTCCGTTGCACCCGGTATAATCGAAATAGTGACATTTCCCAGTCTCCGGATCATAATACGCTCTCTTGTATCGGCCGTTGCAGTCCCCACGAAGTACAGGCTCATTGCATATTTCTGAAAAAATTCATATTCTATATAATTTTTTATATTCACCCAAAACAACTCTCCTTTTCATAGAACAATTAAAAAATATTGTGAACAGTTATTATTGCAAATTGTTCACGTGTCAAAATTTAACAACATGATATAAACTAATTTTGATAAATCACCGCTAGCATCCTGTTGCGTAATATCACAGCTAATGATTGACGCAGAGCAATTCGTCATCTGCATTTTGCAATCTTCGGGTGCCTCCGCCGACTCGTCTATCGGTTGTCTCGTTCTCGATGTGAATCCCTCGCCGCAGCTTGTCGTGCAAGGTGCCCAATTGGACCAACTGTGGTATTGATCGTCCGGACATTTCTACAAATTTTAAAAACATTTTTAAATTTGTACGTTCATTCATTAGTATTTTAGAATTTTCATTGTAAACTCCTCACAGCTTCGAAATCAGGGTCTGGGCATGGAGCGTTGACACATGGAATTGTGTGTTGAAGTTGAGTCTTTGGAGCAGCCGCACGGCAGAATTTCCGATGTTTCTTGTGCTTAAAATTTCGTGAACGCATCTGGGAGGCTGCTCCGCAGGATGCTGTGCACTCCGACCATGAGGTCCACTGGTTGAGTTCACATTCCGGTCGACTTAAAACTGATGCATCGCTCTCGACACTGGGAAACGTTTAAATTAGCTGTTAGACCTGTTCTATGGTTTTTTTTTCAACAGGTGTTTAGTCAAGATTTAAATAATGTAACATTTACCAGTGAGGATCGGTTCTCGGACACGACCTTCTGTCTGTCAACGATGTAGTGCAATTGTTGGCTTTCGCAGCAACGGGATCGCGATAGTTTCGTTGTCTCAATTGTTTGCCTCCACAAGTTTGAGGACAAGGGCCCCAAGCCGCCCACTGTGTAGTTTTGCAAGCCTCTGTTGGAGAAGAATTCGATACATTTTCAAAATGCTCCAAATGTTTTTAATATGGTCAAAAATGTTGAATCTTGTATTATTGCTCATATGACGAATAATTAGATCTTTTAATTCGAAAATAAATCGTTAGTGATGCAAAAACAATAATTTCTAATCGTTATTAGACATTAATTTTCAAGAAAATTAAAAACGAAATTTGAGTCTAACGTTACGACATACGTGGACCTAAAAATAAATGTAAAGACCTTCTAAGTTGATCGCAAATTTTTGAGTTAATTTTTCTATTAACTATCGATTGATATGTTGAAAATTGCATCAGGTCGAATGACGATGAAGCATCAACAACCGTAAGCTCATTCAGCTCGGATCGAATGGATTCTCGAGCGTTAGCTCGTGTAAGATCGTGAGAGTATAAATCGAATAGGCGTTTTGTGTCTTTGGGTCACGGGAGCCGTATAACAGGTCGCATTAAGAGTTAACGTAATCTAACAAAGTCACTCGAGGCACTGGAATTATCACTTAAAAAAATAATACTTGCTATTTCTTGGATGTTTGGCAGGTTTTTCACTGCTCTCAGGCTCCTCCTCTTCGCTCTCATCGCAATTTTTCTCATACAGTCTCTGCCTATTTAGATGAAGTTTCGCCAGAGGTTTCATGTTCAGCCCTGATGGATCGTAGAAGGGAGATCTCGTGTCGTTAGGGAACGTCGATGATATACGCTTTATTGGCTCAGGCTCATCAGGCATTGGTTCTGACGACTAAAAATGATTTTTTGAATTTTGAGACAATTTCAAAATTGTATCCAAACATACATGTGAAAATCATTGTTAAATTTTCAGTGTCAGGTTACATTTGAATTAAAATAATATGAAGATAAAAATTAATTCACTCAGTTCCAAAATATATTAATTTTTGCAAATTCTAGGGAAATTCTGGGTCAATAAAATATGTTATAGAAATACTAACTGTATAAGTAATTCCATTGTCAATGCCTATATCGTGAGGATAGAGATTAAGTTCCTTGTGCTCAATCCAGGTGCCATTCGCCAAACACAACTCGAGTCCTGATATTCCGACGACCCAGTCCGGAGATGGTACTGTCAAGTTTTTAAATATTGATAACAAAAAATTTTCGACCACTGGTTTCCTAAGAAACGAAATATACATATTGAATGAAAAATATAAAATATAAAAATGATTATTTTTACCAATTTTGGAGACTAGAGACATCAGATGATGCTTTTTATCGACTCGAAAGACAGCAAACGTTCGTCCAGTCACATTTGGGAATGTTATTCCTCTCGCTTTTATTATCGTCCGGATTTTGTCACTCTGCGATTTTTTTTTTATCAGTAACAAATTGAGTAGACTCATTGCCAGTTTCTTGAATTTTTATCGATTTGGCTATTATTTACCTGGTTTTTTAATTCCGATTCCAAAGTTCTCGTTATCCCGCTTCCAGCTACTTGTTGCAATCCAGCGCTTGCTATTTCCCCGTGTTCCCAAAAACTGTAATTTACCGTATGCGACGCACCGATGATATCGGAAAATCGTATCAACCAGCCTTTACTGGGAAAATCCTGAAAACATGGTTCCCTTGATTAGACAAAAAATATTAAAAAATATATATGAATATAAGGTATTTAAATTAATTTCAGTTCTTTTTCGATACATTTAAAACTTTTGTTTAAGGACGTATAGACCCTTTTTAAAAAATCATAAAAAATAGCTCAAATTTTGGCACATTATTTGTGAATATATGTGCAAATTCTCTTCCAAATTTGGAAATGATCGACTGAATGCTTCAAAAGATATTTAATTCTCAAGTCCTTCCAATTTAACGTTGTCTCTAATGGAAATTTCACAAATATGCTTCAAAAAATTATTCAACACATAAGTTTTTGTTCATATTTTTTTTCTACAATCTGCACATACAAACAACGTTAAAAACCGAGTTTAAACAAGTTTGTCTGAAACTTTTGTTTTTTTTTAATTGTTTAAACAATGAATAATATGAAGATTGTTAATAAAACATTAGCAAAATATCGAGTATCATTGTAAATAACATAACACAAAATTTCATTTTTTTAACAAAATAACAAAGGTTAAATTTTAACAATTCATTATGAAAAAGTCACTTTTGTCAGGAATTGTACTGCCTGTACATCCTTAACCCTTCGTTGTCACACTTCCCTCGTGAACCAAATTTGTCACACTCGAGTCAAAATGACTCATTCCGTTTTTTACAAAATATATCAGTCGGATGACCATCAAAAAATTCAATTGTACTCTAACTATTGTGTAATGTGTGCAAGACCTTTGTTGCCAAAAGTCAAATGGCAACATGTAAAAAAAAATTACGGTTTTTTGAAGAAAATGAGTCGCAAAAAAGATTTCTTACTTAAAAAAAACCTAGCGTCGACAATCTTTAATTTTTTCCTTAATTTTTGTAATACATATGCCCAAGATATGGTAATTTATGAAAAAAAATTGTCTTAGCGCACGTTTTAAAAACCGTGACAAGGAAGGGTTAAAATTAAGAAAAATAGTTCCAAGTTCCATTATATGGTTCTGAAAATAGTTAACAAAACTCCAAAATAAGAAAAAAATGTCCACATAAGAGATTTTTCCTTATGGAAAATTCACACTCATTGTGAAAAAACATTTTTTTTTCAGTGACTGCATAGTCCACACATCCTTACAACAGTATACTTTCTATGCAACCGATTTAAGATAACTGAGAAGGTAGATAGATAGATGAAGGTAGATAATTTTATGATTGGTGGAGAGCTAAGCATTCTAGATGAGTATGCTTTTGCGTAAGGATAAAAAAATCTCTAATCATAAATATAGTTACTTTTGGATGAGTGTTTCTCGACCATAAGCCTTCGAATGTGACCTCGTACTTGGCTTCGTCACACGCGTCGCAAGGTTCGATAACCGGACCCGGATCATCGTTGATTGAATTTTTATCCTGACAAATAAGCTTTTCGAGACCGCCTTCGCTCGTAAACCAACTCTCCGGATTTTCCACGACGATTGCTCTGGTCATGAAATTTAAACATTTTTTTTTAATTTTCCACAGAAAAATAATTTCTTTTTTTATTTTATTTTATAAAATGGAAAGTGCAATAGATTATTATTTATACTATTCGTAATAAAAACTATCGAGAATTGAAGAAAATATAAATGGGAACGAAAGGATTAATCGTATGGAAAATATTGAATTCTGGAGCTACGTTGTGATTATAAAATCCACTGATTCGTAGATCAATGAATTTTACGATCCATTGACCCTTTGGTATCATAGGAAAATCGAGAATCGAAAGTATGCATCGTCAGCTGAAAATGAAGCTTCGCCGTAATCCTATCTGAAATAATCGCACTCCAGTGGACGAGGGTACTCAATAGCGGAGTAACAAAAACGTCGAAAAATCGATAAATATGCATTAAGGCGTTAAAACCGATGAGCTAATGGAAGAACTAAAAAAACGCATGCGCATCTTCCGTTTTCTTTCCATTTAATGCGTATATAATTGTTTATCGTGATTATATTTAACGGAACGTCAATGTTAGATCGATTCTTGATCATTAAGGATGCATAGGCCGCACAATTTCTGACAAAAGTGACTTTTTCATGATGAATTATTAAAATTTAATCTTTGTTTTTTTGGTAGAAAATTGAAATTTTGTGTTGTGTTATTTACACTGATACTCGATCTGCTAACGTTTTTTTACAATTTTCATATTAGTTATTGTTTAAACAATTAAAAAACAAAAGTTTCAGACGAAATTGTTTAAGCTCGGTTTTTAACATTGTTTGTATGTGCCAATTGTAGAAAACAAATATTAACAAAAACTTATATTTTGAATAATTTTTAGAAACAAATTTGTGAATTTTCCATTAGAGACAACGTTAAATTGGATCGACTTGAGAATTAAATATCTTTTGAAGCTTTCATTCAATCATTTCCAAATTTGGAATAGAATTTTTAATTGAACATATTCACAAATAATGTGCCAAAATTTCAGTAATTTTTTATGATTTTTTAAAAAAGGTCTATACATCCTTAAATCGTTCTTTGCTACAATCGATGCGATAGAAAGTCAAATTAATCTGTGCGTCCTCTCGTACTTGATTTGTCTTTAATCAACTCGTTGAATTACCTCATAAGTAGACATTGAACAGGCTCAGACGGACTAGTCCAGAATACTGAAATCTGCGTTTTTGGAATTTGATTGCTCTCGACGACCGCGCTGGGACACTTGTCCGAGAACTGAGTGAGCGTGTCATCGGCGATATCAAAATTACCAGCTGGTAGGGAATCGTTCAGATTCTCGACAGTCAGTAGAAATCTTATAAATTGTTCCGGACCTTCCGGATCAGTATCGTCACCCTCGATGGTCACTGCGAAGAATCGTCAGTTAATTCCGTAAATTCCATTTTTTTCCGATGAAAAATGGAATGAAAATTACCATTGTATCTTGTGTTCGGTATGTAATCGTTGATGGGATCGGTTTGATTTACAAGCGTGAGCGTGATCCAAAATCTGCCATCGAGAGGCAACGGTTGGGTCGTGATACCGTCTAATTTTCGTCCGCACTTGAGGGAATCGATTGTCAACGCCAGGCTCAGAAGTGTCAGGCAAACGATTTTTTTCGCGTGAATAATCATCTAGAAATTCGAATCGAGCGATGAGAAAATGTTTTTTACAATTTTTTTTTATAATTAAAAATTAGCTGTCGAATCGAGCGATGAAAAAATGTTTTTTACAATTTTTTTTATGATTAAAAATCAGCTGTCGAATCGAGCGATGAAAAAATGTTTTTTACAATTTTTTTTATAATTAAAAATTAGCTGTCGAATCGAGCGATGAAAAAATGTATTTTACAATTTTTTTTATAATTAAAAATTAGCTGTCGAATCGAGCGATGAAAAAATATATTTTACAATTTTTTTTTATAATTAAAAATCAGCTATCGAATCGAACGGAAATAAGGATTCTTTACTGATTGACGTATCGGAAGATTTCTGCGCGAGCGAACGCGATGGAAAAAAGCGCGGAAGCCCGGAAGGACAGGGATGTACGTGCAGGTCATTAAATATAGAAAAAAGCAAAAGCCGCGTAACTAAGCTGCAAAGCCGAGCCACGAGCCGTTCCAAATATGTAATGTCAAAATTTCAACAATTTTTTTTTCAACGCGATTCATCATTCACGTTCTCTACCAATGAAAAATGGATGGGATCAATATCAATTTTATCAAGATTACGCGAAGCTCCTTCCCTCGTGGAATTAAAAATAATTCGATTTCACGAACGCGTTGTATTCATTCAAAGATTGATTATGCATCAGGGCTGACAATCATAGTTTTTTCTATCTATTCGTGGCACGACAAAGTTGATGATATTTTTAACCATTGTGAGCTTTTCCGAGCAAACGTTAATGACGCTTTTTTCTCCTTCGAACCAATTACAATTTCCTGTAGCGGCGAGATAATGAAATTACTGATGATAATTAAATAGACGGCGTCGAATTAAAACCGTTTACGAATAATAATAAAACCTCGTTAGCCCACCGATGCTAATTTTTAACTCCGAAATAGTTAAGTCGACTCGTAGTACTCACTTTAATTTGTCTTGTTCGCTCGGTTTGGGTTCAATCGAGCGAAAAAATAGGGGAGAAAGAGGGAAGCAGCACGAGGAAGGAGAGAGACGAGTAACGTGTTTCCGTCACGTGGAATTTAATTGGATATAAATGCAAAGTACGTCCAACGCGATCGGAGCTTTCTCGACGACTGAGAGCAGCTTTCGCCCGTTTAAGTCGAGGAGCGTCTACTCGCGTCTGACGCGATGCAGACGCCACTACTGTCGCGGAAGAGCCGCATGCGTGACTCGCGCACGCGTTACCCGATTATCTCCCACGACGTTCCCATCGTAATTTTCGTATTACACATTGTTTTAATATTTATTCACGAAACGCCCCGACTTTCAACGCGCCTGTGACGCCCGAGCTACGCAACGAGTTTTACCCATGGCTGCGAAATTTCAGCACCCACGACGGGGATAATATTTAACGCGCTTAAAAATGAGCGAGATCAGAGAGCGAGAGAGAGAGAAAGAGAGCCAGAGGACAAAAGTCGCATCTCTTAATTAAGTTGGCCTTACTGCACGGTCCGCTAAAATTATTTTATTTACGAGTCCGCTAATGTTTACGAATGTGCCTGCAGACTTTTTGGTAATGGAGAGATATAGCTCTAATGCAAGTTCCGCGATGGTCGCTGTATCCATGGATTTCTGGATTGTTCCTCGTTCTTCCCGACGACGTGAAAGTTTTTTTTTTCGTCAAATGGAAATTGTATCCTCCTTGGAATTTTATTCCCAATCCAAGATGCTCCGATTTTTAACGTGTTTTTTCAGGGGTTTTTCCAATCTTGAGAAATTTGCTTACGTCGTTGTCCAGCGTCCTACGATCGTACCGACGTCAATATTTATCGTCACGATTGAGAAGTCGTTAGAATTAAACTTCCTGGTGCTGTGCTTATCTCTTTAAAGAGAATTGAACATAATAATTCATGAGTTATATTAAATAACGTTTCAAGAGCGTTTTGCAAACTTTTGTATTTAAGATTTTAAGGCTCTGTACATTTTTCAAAATATTCGATTGCTATGCTAATACATTAAAAAAATTACATATGTACATACATTAGAGAATTGTACATGAGTAGTGGCAGATTTATCATTTTACGCTGCTGCAGGCTGCGACGCTTCCGACGTTGAAACTTCAATCACGGGACGAAGATAAATCTTGTGATGCGAGCTCGTCGTTCTCGAAATTCTCGACGTAACATCTTTCATCGTTTCTTTTATATGATTGTATATTTCCTCCTGTAAACAAATTTGAATCCTCCATTATTATGAAAATTCAGATATTTTCGTATTTTGCAACAATAATTTACGAATTTTTGTTTTGAAACTCCATGGAGTTGCAATGAATCTAAGTGTTGGATTATGTCAATTGCCTACTAATTTAAATAAAAAATAATAATTACAAAATTTTTTTTTTAATAATTTTGAATTACTGAAAAAACTTAAAAAATTGTACAATTCACTCCATCTGTCATGTACTATTGAAATTAATGTTTTGTGTATGAATAAGTTGAATGTAAATCAGCAGTTTTTATTTCCTAATTAAATCCTTTTATAATGGAAAAAAATTTTATTATACAGATCAAATTTTAATAACTAAATGTTCATATTTTTCAAAACTAAATACTTAGATAACAGAAAATAATTTATTTATACCTGAATGTTATTCACTAAAAGTATATAAGCAACACAAAGAGTTTTAACAACTATAAGTAAAGCATGAAATTGAAATTTTTATATATTTTAAAATGTAATATTTGGTTTTTTGAACCCAAGAACTTACAGCTCTCTCTTTGTTATCCTCAAGTGACAGGAGAATTCGTATTTCATGCCTCTTTTTTAATAGTTTTGTTATGCTTTTACACTTTACTTGCAAATCATGATCACTTATTTTAGTCGAAATTGAAAAAAGTTTTTCTTCTTTGAAAGTTGATGCTCTGTCCCGCTTTTTCTGCTTCTTTGATTCCAATCCTTGTTGTATGTAGTCCTTGCTTGTCATAAGTTTGTAGACTGCCCGTTCCGTTTTCGTCTCAGGGTCCAGTACTTTTATTAGTTTCAGATTTCTTCGCGCAGCTAATTTTTCTGCCATTTCTAATGTTACAATTGCCATCTCACTTTTCTCCGATATCAATGTCACTTTCGGTATAAATGGTTTCTTTTTTTTGGGGTTAGGTTCGGACTTTTCCCCAGTAATGTCAGAAAGATCATTATCGTTCGAATACGAATTAGATTTCATCGCCCATGCATAGTGACACGTGCGCGGGTTCAGGCACTCTTTCAGTGAACTGACAATTAAACTGGATCGAGACCGGATTGCTGATCGGGACACCTTTGCAACGGTGAAACAAATCGCCAAGGACATTTTTGATCTATTTGATAAAATATTGATTGAGACACTTTCTTTTTCACATTTATAATTCTATGGAAAAATCTCAAACGAGACAATGGATTGTTTTCTATTCACGATCTATTTACAATGAAAATGCTCCGTTTTCCACAGCTGTTGTACGTATTCTCACAGAGTGGGTGAAATTTGGTCGATAAGAAAGGGCACCGTTATACCTGTCACTATTTATCATCCAGAGATAATTTCTTAAATTGTTATTAAAAATGAAAGAAAACTAAACACATTTTAATTGATTAAAGCTTGTTGAGATTTTATTTTTTTAACGCCTCAATAAATATTTTTCTCGGCAACGGAATGTTCCCTACCATCCTCATTCTCTTTTTGCCAGCAGCTTGTGCTGCAAGTAATTTAGTCTTTCTTGTAACATCACCCCCGTACTGTAACAAAAATCACAGGCATTATCAAATATAATTGGGGGTGGATGTAATATTGATTTATAATATTTCGGGACAAAAGTGGAAAAAAATTGGAATATTGTTCCTCAGTAAATGAATAAAATTGGAGCGCATCTTGAAAAATATTTGTCTACATCGTGCTTGATTGATCAAATAATAAATATCCGTTTGTATGAACGGTCTCTAAAGCTATGTTTATAAAAAATATATAATTTTCTTTCCTAATTACTTGATAACTATTTAGGTAAACAAAAATTTATGAATCTGTAATCACTTCCCCTTTTGTCCCGAAATACTTTGAGTAAAATTCTACCAATTTTGCAGTAACGTCCTTCCTGAAGGGTTTCAGGTTTTCTCTTGCCACTATCGTTCCACCACATTTCGCTTGAATTGCTATGAGGAACTGTTGCCTAGGTATGATGTCCAGAAGTTTTTCACACATTCGCCTACCCTTTTCTTTTACATTCGATCGATGAATGATCATGCTCAGTTCTTCAACAGGAGAACCATTCAGAAGAATTTCAAGTTTTACAATATCGGATTGTTCGTATCCACAATCCTCGTAATCGAAGCTAGCATATCCCGACGAAATAGACTTTATCGTATCATGAAAATCGACGATAATTTCGTTCAGAGGTAGAAGATATTGCATCATAATTCGTTTGTTGTCGATATTTTTCGAAGATTGTTCTATACCCCGTCTATCCATACAAACTTTCATCATGGCTCCAAGATACTCATCTGAAAAAGTAAGATATTTTTAAAATATCAATTTTAATTTGTTTCAAGAAAAATTCTCCTTTATCTCAATACTTACCAGGAGTAACGATGGTCGCAAGTACAATCGGTTCGTAATATTCTTGGACAATTTGAGGCAGGGGATAATGGATTGGATTGTTAAATGTATATTCTTCACCACCGTATTTCGCAATATTTTTGGCACCGATAATTTTTGCTTTGTACGTGACTCCCGGAGAGGTAACTATAACATCCGCACTATGTTCTTGTTCGAGTCGTTGCGTAAATACTTCCATGTGCAAAAGTCCTAAAAATCCTAAACGCCATCCTTGTCCAAGAGCAGGGCTGCATCATAAAATAATTTTTTAAATGTTCTGTTTTGGTGTAAATGACATCAATGAGATACAAATACATTTTTGTAGATACCGTAAAATTAATGGTACCTATTTTCGATCGCCACGGAAACTGCACTATCGTTAAGCGTCAATTTTTCAATAGCACTTCTTAAAGCCACATGCTGTGATTGATCCATGGGATAAATGCCAGCGAATACCATTGGTTTCGTCTCTGCGAATCCTACTAATGGCTCGACAGGATTGTTCTTTGAATGGAGCGTATCACCGATATGCGCTTCCTTGACGGTGCGCATGTTGCACGTTATACAACCTACTTGACCAGCAGAACTGAAGAAACAAATTTTTGTATCGATAAAATGTTATTTGTAAACATTTTTTTTCTGATTTCTAATAGACCGCTCTAGAATCAGAGGCTTGGTATTTATCTTACAGCGATTGAAAAGTTTCCAGATGAGGCCTCAGCATGTCGATTGTTTTCACCTCATAGGATTTACCACTATGCAGTGAAGTTACTTGATCCTTGACGGAGACAGATCCATTGTGCAGATAAATCAAAGCGACTGCTCCTTTGTATTTGTCATACCAGCTATCGAAAATCAGTGCCTGGAGAGGTTTATTTTTATCCCCAGATGGAGGCGGAACTTTTTCAACAATTGTTTCCAACAGTTTATCTACTCCGGTTCCCAATTTTGCTGATATCCTCAAGACTTCATTTTCATCAAAATCAAAAAGCATGTTCAGTTGTTTCGCAACTCTTTCAGGATTTGCATTCTTCAAGTCTACTTTGTTCAGTACCGGTATTATAACGAGATCTTTGCCAAAGGCTAGATAAAAATTAGAAACGGTTTGCGCTTGAACACCCTCGTTTGCGTCGACCAACAAGATAACTCCTTGGCAGGCTGCTAGCGATCTGTAGACCTCTGTTGAAAAGTCTACGTGGCCAGGAGTGTCGATGAGATTTAATAGATACTGTGTACCTTTGTAAGTATATACAAGCGAAGCCGTTTGAGCTTTTACCGTTATTCCTCTCTCTTTTTCAACCTGTAATTTGTCAAGTACTTGGTGTCCAGAGTTAGCTTTTATTGCTCCTGTCATTTCCAATATTCTGTCCGCCAGGGTACTTTTTCCATGATCTACATGAGCTATTATACTAAAATTTCTCATATTCTCGATTGGTATTTCATTGGCCTTTAGATCTTGAGCGTCTGTCGAGAAATATTTATTGGAGAAAACATTTAACCATCTGTAATGATATTTTGATCAGTAAATTATCCTTTACCGTGTTTTGAAAACAAATTTTCATACGTTCATTGCGGGTAAATAATTTCGAATACCTTTTCGTGTAATGAACGCTACTCCTGCATAATATATTATGTTTTGTCATCGAATATAAAATTTTGGATAATTTGTATTTTGATGCCATTTTCAAGCATACATTTGTATTTTACATACGTATATTTGTATATTATTTGCAACTTTTAACCTCTATTTTTTGAAAAATCTAATTGTAAGAATTTCAATACAAATGTACTATGTACATCAGCGACACTATTTTTTTACGGCGACCGTAAACACTTGCAACGAATACGTAAAATTTTTTTCCGAAATTTCTTACATTTCCTTAGTTATTATACCTACTCTGATAGAATTTTCAATAAAAGTTATTTTATATAAAATTCAAGACTCGATTCATCAGGAAAATCCAACATTTTGATAGTTTTTCGCGAAATTATTTTTAAGAAAATAATTGCATAGAATTTTGATATTTCGCGGTATTTGCAGTTCTTATATTAAATTACGCCAGAGTGCATTACTAAACGTTTCTTGATTTTGATACTGACAACAGCGCATCCGCGAATAAACGACATAAACGTCAGTTCTGTATGCGTGCTTTTCAAGCACAGCGGAATGGTGTGCTTTATGTTTTTATTCTTATGTACGTGATAAACTGATTATCTGTGATTTTCTAGTAAATCAGTAACATCTAACGTGCACTCCAATGCTGCGTTCTGAGTTATCTCCATTTCTGGATTAAAATTAGTCAAAAATTCAATGTTTGTTATGACATTTCGAAATTGCGCTGAATCCCGACGCTGACACATCACAACAACAATGTATTGTTCACTAAGGAAATGGTGAGAGAGATTTCTTTGTTACAAATGAATGTTTTTAAACTGTACACAATTAATTTTCTGACAATCATTGGTGCGAAAAATATTTTGATGTAAACAAATAAAATCATGCTCCATTTGTATAAATTGAAAATATGTTATTTTTTATTCACATTATTTATTTAACAACGCCTTATATAATTATTTTATTTTGACAATAGCTTTTGTCGAAAGAGAACCGTACGAGCATTGAGCACAGGAGAAATTTCAACTGCTCTCAGACCATTTTATTTCACAGTTCATCCTGACTTGTTCGGACAATTTCCTACTCAGAGGGTAAATGATGTTTTTTTTTTGTTAATTGCGTCTCTCAGATGCAGTGTGAAACGAGATATTATCACGTGATTGCACTGTAAGCAATGCATGAAGGATCATATATTGCTACCAGTTTCTATTTATAGCATTCAAACGTCATTATTTTCTGCATACAAAATGTTTTTGAACTCATATAAAGTACATTCTTACATCACTGAATTAAAAACCAGCTTTGGGTAAACAAAGGCATAAAGAATGCAGAATGAAATGATTTGAATATTGGTTTCTGGTAAACAAAGATAAAGAAAATTTTTTTGCATCAGGAAATAATATTTGTATTTATATTGCAGACTGTGAATGAAAATTCGCTGAAGCAGTTGAGTTCTCTGATAGAGACTCTACAACAGAGAAGGCCAATAATGCCAACAACCTTGCCTTTTTATTTACGCTCCAAAGATGAAAACGAAGTGAAGGCAGGAAAATTCACATTGGTTAAAATACAGTTGAATGATGTGGATTTAAAGAAGACCATTCTATCCATTTTGAAAACATGCAATTTGCCAACAAAATTCGTTGATGAAATACCAGAAAAAAAACCTCAAGCTCCAAAATATAAATCCAGATTTTGGCAAACCAGTGACAGAGGAGATTTTTCAGAATTTGAGGATGACCCAATTTATCAGTCAATTTTGATGAAGAGAAAAATCAATTCGGAGCCAGATACATTCAAGTAAATTTACAAATAAACGTGATTACAGACATATTTTTTTTTATAGACGTATTTTCTGAAAACTTGATTAAACCGTGTTTTATTTGCAGAGCCTATCTGGATAAACACGTGAACGAGGCACATGTAAAATTGGAGGCATGCAGACCCGTGAGAGAAGAAGTAAACAAATTGGAATCTATACTCTGTGAGAACCTTGGGCTGAAAAGTATCGTTTGGGATTGCGGTTGGAATATATCGCATTACAGAGGATGCTTGTTGGCTTTTCAAGCTTTAGCAAAACACCATCCCGAGCCAATGGATGCACTGAAAAACCGCGCTCTCGTGTTCGCAAATGATACCGGTATTAGCCTCGAAGGTAGCGTCATGCTGAATTCCGGTGAAGTTAGACACAATTGGCTAGATGTAAGTGAATGTATTTCGTCTATTTTTTTACTTCACTGTTATTTTACTTTATTTCATACATTACTTTTTTTTAGCTCATTAAAAATGTAAAAAAACACGACGGAGTGCTTCTGAGATTACCGGCTTTCGAGAAAGCCGTCTCTCGCGTACTGCTCGACATAAAAGTTGGCCGACGGTGCGTAATTAAATCAATTAATTGAGTGACCGTAAGGCTCAGGGTATCCTATATGTGCAGGAAGTTCATGCCGAAGGTCATGGCTGAACAGTACGAGAAACAGCTTCGCCAATTGACGACGACACTCTCCGATTATCGCGGGCGCAGAAGTTATCCGAAAACGTGGCCGGACGATTTGTCACCTTATGAGATCGTTATCGAAGCGTCAGTATATCAAATTTTTCATTCAAAAAGTTTTTTGCATACGCAATTAATTGGATTGTTCGTTATATTTGAAAATACGATTTTTCAATACAGAGAAGCCGGCCCGTTGATGCTTTCCCCCACTGGTCAATTCATCGTGCCATCGTCTTGTCCTGGATTTTTATTAGTTACCTTTATCTCAGAAAACCTGGAAAAAGCGACAAAGCGGCTTCATCACTATAACACGTGAGTCTTCGAATACAAACAGTCCATGACTATTGCCTATAACATTAATGTTTGTTTATTCTCTCTTATCAGCATAAAACACGTGGAGCGCGATATACATGACAGAACGATTAAAGAGCTGTCATTGGCTGGGCTTAACAAAGACGACAGCATAACGCCCGATCTCATGATTCAATGCTGTGAGCGATTGCTGGCTCACAAGGACGTATTGGCGCCGTTGCTTGACGGCGTAATGCTCTGGGTGACGCATTACTACTCAGTAATGAGCGACGGTGTACTCTGTGTACCTTGGGACTGGAAGTTGTGAGCGAAGCATCGAACTTCACGCTGAAATCGAAACCTTTTTTTTCTCTACTCATAGGCATCGTTTACTTTAAAATTATTTACAATGAAACTTCATAGACATTAAGTGAGATTTGTGAATTGCATATTTTTGTGAGCACCCAATTCACTGTATATACATTAAGAATTAATTATGAAACATAATGCATAGATGCTCAAGAAATGGAGAAGATGCACAAAATCTTGTTAACCAATAAAAAGCCATAATAAAGTTACGTAGTTTTCTATAAAATTAAAAATCAGCTGAATCTTTCATGTTTGAAATTCACATTGCATGACCCTGGTAATTTCTAAAATTGGCGCCTGTAAAATTTTTTATCGAGTGTCGTTAAAGGAGAAACCAGCAATATCCGCTTTTTAAATGATTCTACCACCACACCACGCAGTATTATTACAATGGCTGTCTCGTTATCATGACAGGATGCATGTCGACGACGCGTAAATGAATCACAAAAAGACCGATCAAAATTGAACAATTTTTCGGAAAAAGTTCAGACTACCTGCAAATTGTGAATTACTGATTAATGTATACGCAGACCATCAAAATGCCTGTCCAAAAGGATTCAAACATCGTTAAGATCGCGGTGGAGATGGCCCCCCAAGTGCCACAACTCATTGAGTTCAATCAGAAGCAGCCCCTAACTGGAATAATACAGGTTAATTGATTCATTTCGTGTCCACACAGTCTCTGAATAAAGTTTAGAATATTGACAATATCCAAAAGTACTTGTGAGTGTCGAAAAGTTTGAATATAATGAAAAATGTAGAAAAATAATACTTGCAGTAAATGCAGAATTTTTGTCGGATACATTTCATTGTACACACTAAATAATTTAATTGTTATTGAATTATACAGGAGTTGTGCAATGGATGGGGTCTTCCTGATCCGGAATCATACGCATTACAATTTTCTGAGAATAACAATCAGAATTACATAACAGAAAAAAATCGTAACGAAGTTAAGAATGGCAGTGTGTTGAGGCTCGAACATTCACCATCTAAGACAGCAGCTGATATATTATCTAAATTGAACAATGGTACAACGGAAGAAAAAACAAAGGCATTACAGAAGTTGAGTACTTTAAGCACGGATATCACATTTGCACTGGAATTTATCAATAAACAAGGCTTAGCCTTAATTATAAATCAGGTAATTAACATTTTTCATGGAAACATTTCTCAATACATTATTATAAATAGTATTTGTATGTTAATTATATTCGAACATCATATTTTAGGTCGAAGGTGGTAAATACAAAGGCAGTCCACTGGCGTACTCACTTCAGTCTTTTGTTGAACTGATGGATCATGGTATTGTGTCCTGGGACATTTTAGAGCCACCCTTCATCAGCAAGGTGGCGAGTTACGTGAATAATCAAGCTTCCACTCAAGATTCAAAAGTAATCGAGGCTTCCTTGAGCATCCTTGAAAATATAGTACTCAATTCGTCTGGAAAATATGCTCAAGTAGAGAAAGAAGTCACTCTGCAAAATCTCATAATGCATCTCCAGAGTCTAAGTCCGCAGATACAGCAGAACGCTATTGCATTGATAAATGCACTTTTTTTGAAAGCTGACATTACCAAGAGACGTACTGTCGCTTCAACTCTACAATCCAAACAAGTTCGAAATGTCTTCCTTACAAACGTTATACAATCGAATGGCCAGGTAATAATTTAATTGATCAAATTAAGCATGACTTTCTAAGTGTTCGGAACAATTATCGTGTTGTTTATCGAATTAGCAATATTTTGTAATACTTGTGTTGCTCGTAGGTTGGTACAGAGATGGCTCATCAACTGTACGTCTTACAAACTCTAATGTTGAGTCTTTTGGAGCAAAGAATGATGACGAAAATGGATCCTCAAGATCAGGACGGGCATGATAAAATTAAAGAACTCCGGAAAATAGCGTTCGATACGGAGGGTTCGACGAGTGGTGAAATAACTTCGCGCAAGCAAGGACATTTTGCAAAGGATTATAAAAAATTGGGATTCAAGTGCGATATCAATCCTGCGCTTGATTTTACCGATACTCCACCTGGCATGTTGGCTCTCGATTGCATGGTCTACTTTGCTCGCAATCATACTGAAGCGTACACGAAAGTTGTACTTGAAAATTCATGTCGAGCTGATGAGCACGAATGTCCTTTTGGAAAAACCAGTCTGGAACTTGTCAAGTTGCTCTGTGATGTGCGAATTTATTTTTTATTTTTTATAAATCATTCGCTAAGGCAGAGTTTATCTTTAATGTTTTTTTCTTATTAAATTTGACGGTTACAGGTGCTGCGCATCGGCGAAGCTCCGAGCGAACAAGGACAATCTTACCATCCCATGTTTTTCACTCACGATCATCCTTTCGAAGAATTTTACTGCGTGTGCATTGTTCTATTGAATAAAACGTGGAAAGAGATGCGCGCGACTACCGAGGATTTTGTCAAAGTTTTCTCCGTTGTTCGTGAACAAATAACGCGGGCCTTGCAAAGTAAACCGACTGGTCTTGACAAATTCAAGACTAAGTTGCAACAATTAACATACTCGACGATAACGAACCTCTGGCAACAGGAAAGAACAAGTCGCGAAGAGTGGGAGAGTCACGCAAGACCCATAGTCGAGCTTCGCGAGCAAATAACTCCAGAAATAATGGAATTGATACAACAACAGAGATTAGGATTCCTAGTAGAAGGTACAAGATTTACAAAATACAGTGCAAGGGGACAACGTATAAAAGATAAGTTTTGGTACGTTCGTTTGTCACCGAATCACAAAATCTTGCATTACGGTGATTGTGACGAGAAGTCCGTTCCGACGATCGATGAGCTTCCAACGAAATTGGCAGTTGTCGAGATACGAGGTCTTCTTACCGGTCGTGAATGCCCGCATATGAAAGATTTGCAAAGACGCAAAACTACTCATCAATTGGCATTCTCGCTCGCTCTGGACTCCGTCGAAGTCTCGAGTCTCGACTTCGTCGCTCCTGACGAACAGGTTTTCGATTACTGGACCGATGGCATCAATGCGCTGCTTGGTAAGATATTTTAAAGCAGTTGTTATCCTTTTTTTCTTGGATTAACAAGTTATATTCGTTTTTCATTATTCAGGTAATCAAATGACAAGCAAGGAAACTGAAAATGACCGCGAGACACTTTTGTCGATGGATATAAAATTAAGGCTTCTGGACGCTGAAGGGATCGATATTCCACAGGATCCACCTCCAATTCCGGAGCCACCACCAAATTACGATTTTTGCTACGAGTTGAAGTAAAATCAATTTTAATTTATTCCAAATATTCAGCGTTGCCATGAGTGTGAAGTGCAACTGCCAGTTTACAAAAATTCGTATTTTCGAAAGACTTGGTTTTTAATAGCATTGGTAAAGGCAGTCAGCAGGAAAATACTCTGCTCCATTTTCCGAAGGGTTTATAAGTCGCTTTTTAAACGGGGATACTTCTACATAAACGAGTCGTGTTAGCTTTTGTACGAATGTCTCGTTGCCAAAATAATCAGAGCCTCAAACTAATTTTTGTAAAAGCTTTCCGGCCAGAGATTGTATCCCAATCAAGTCGAGCACATTTTTCTTTGTACATTTCTATACTTTCAACGAGATTTTTATAACGCTATATACAATACTATTATATAACGCGGTTGAATCATTCCATCGACACGGAGAGATCGTCAGACCTAATTTTTTATGATGGGACGATGCAGTATATAATATTACCAAAGATATTCATTAGCAATTCTTATACACAAATTTTACACGCACAAATGTTTTTGTTTTCTCTTTTTTAATCAGAGTCTATTTATACTGCTAATCATGCGAATCCCAATCTTAAAAAGTGACACGATTTGTTATCGTTTTTTCTTTCTCATAGCCAATAAGATTTATTCAATGTAATTTTAAATCCCTTTTAAAACGATTTTTTTAAAACGATTCAACGTTCTTTAAATCAGTATTTTATAACAATTGACTCGTGGAGTTAGATTTAATAAATTATACATGCAGAACAATAAATTTGCATCATGGTTTAAAGTTAATGCACATAGCCAACTAAAGTTGGGAGATAAGCTAACGGAGTTGTGTGCGTAACGAGAAGAATAATATCGAATAAAAATAGTGCGCATAGCCCTGCCTTCGCCTGCGAAGGTTTTCAATCACATTTTTTTTGAATATTCCGGCAAAACATCGTTCACATCGTCTCCTCGGATAGAATGTGATAATGCTGCGGATCGGTTGCGTGATGATCTGGTGGATACAGAAAGAATTCGATAAAATTGAGAACTGGACCTCGACTGAAGGGATTCAAGTATCTGCCCTTTTTGTCCCTCAAGTAAGAATAACGTTTGTAGTTGAACATTTCATTGGTCGTCAGATTCATGCAAGCGTGCAGAACCTGAAGGGACACAGAAAAAAATCAAGTTAACTTGCTCTCCAAAAACGTAAAATTTGGTATTAATTTTATTAATTTTTAACTGCACAAACTAAATTTATAAATAGCATAAAAATTTATAAATAACCTGGGAAATGTCATAAAAATTGTAATACTTACGGAAGTGCAGGTCAGTATCCAGCCAAGACCACAAAAGACTAAAGCTTCCATCAGTCCCAAGACATACATCAATTGTAGTCCCTCGATAGCGATGCAGTAACCAGCGAAGTAGAGCGTGAAGGAGCAATTGATCGCGATGCACATTACGAAGAGGAAAAACCACATTCTGAAAAACAGACAAAAATTATAAGTGAATTTTTCATCTTCAAAATTTTCATGCTCGAAAAGCTCACCTGTTTTTTAAACCGACGCAATTATAAATGAACGGACAGTGGTGGTCGAAGTACGTGACGCAACGATTGCATATTCTACAATGTTTGGCTCGGAGTGGACGAAAGCATCGGCAGCTGTGACACAATCGGGACAAAATAACGTTTCTCTTTTTCCACTTGTCGAAGTAGGGTATCTGCTTGATTGCCCTGTAATAAGTATCACTGTTCTGGGGAACGTATCCCGGGTCGCGTCTGTTTGCAACGATCCACGAGATCCACATGATGATGTTCCAATAGATGAAACAGTAATGACTTCCACGCAGAAGGTTCCAGGTGATGGGAATGCATTTGAGTAAGTACATCGGATAGCCCCAGAGTAGAACAGATCCCATAAACAAGAGGAGTGGACCTTTGCTGTTTCCTGCTCCTCCAAAGAGTAAGGCCCTGAAAAAATGAATATATCCATCGTAGTTATTTTATTTTCACTGTAGATAAAATTGGTAATTTTTTGTAAATATTTTTCAGGAGGAATGTTGACTGGGGATAGAAGGAAAATCACTGTGACGTACCAGAGTTCATTGATCGGTGGAACCCATCTGGCTCTTCTCTTCTGCTCACCCTGCAATATTCTAACAACCTCGGAGTGTCTGTGACTCTTTGCAAGCTGAAGAGGCGTTTTGCCGTTTTTATCACGTGGATCAAGCTCGATTTTACTCTTCTCGCAGAGAATCTTAACGCAGCTAACGTTCCCGGAGAGGCAAGCTAAATGAAGCGGCGTCGAGCCGAAGTAATCAGGTTTTTGAAGATCTACGCCGCTGTACATGAGAAGCCTGATCAGATCGGCGTGACCCTTGTAAGCAGCCCAGTGTAGGGCAGTATCACCGTTTATGTCGGTCAAATGACCCAAAGCACCAGATCCGAGTAAAAACGCGGCTGTGGCAAATTTTCCGAACATGCAGGCCGTCATCAGGGGCGTCAGGCCCTTGAAGTCTGCAGCGTTTACAGCTACGCCAGCCTAGTTCATTAAAACTCGTTTATATTAATTATTTTATTTTATACTCGTTTGTCGTATAATCTGAGAATATAAATTCGTACTTTCAGGAGTATTTGAACTATCGCGCTGTGCCCCTTTCTGCAAGCCCAATGGATGGGCCTTGGACCTTGAGTTCCAAGACAGGAAAGATCAACCGGTCCGTTCCTCTCAACGAGATATCGCATCACCTGGAAATATTGGACTCCACGTTTGAGAAATGTTTTTCACAAATTTTTTCTCACGACTCACCTCAACATTTCCGTCGAGGGCAGCCCAGTGAGCCGGTGTGTATCCCCATTCGTCTCGAGCGCTTAAAATACTCAAACCGTTCTTCTCGACGAGTTCTTCGACCGTTTCAGTATCTCTGAAAAAAATATGAAGGATAATTTTTCAAAAGGACAAAAGTTTCAATACGAGGATTTAGAATTTCTTACTCCGCTCTGAGTAGCTCAAATATTCTTTTGGTTTCCTCTGTAGGTCCCTGTCCAGGTGTTGCCACATCAGTGTAAATATTGTCATCAGGTCCATTCCTTCTCTGGTGTCCATTTCCCTTTATCATGGATTGATTGTGATGTGCTCCGGATATTGGATTGTTGGGTAGATGCCCGACCATGTCGGGATCCGGACTTAGCTCCCATACTGACTTCGCTGCTCCTGGCCCTGTTACAGGGCTCACAGGGTACACCTATTATTTTTTCAATCTTATTAGTTTAAGATATCTCTTGTACGTAATATTTTTTTCTTTTTTTTACATTCTTGTTTTTACGAAAAAAAAGATGGGAAAATTCTAATATTTTTAAAACATTTTCTGTTTTAGATATGTATTTGGAGAAAGATGAAATATTTATTAGATATATCCTAGAGGATGTATAGACCGTAGAATCCTTGACAAAAGTGACTTTTCCATAATGAATTGTTAAAATTTAATTTTTGTTAGAAAATTGAAATTTTTTATTATGTTATTTACAATGATACTCGATAGTTTGCTAACATTTTTTTGAAAATTTTCACATTATTTATTGTTTAAACAATTAAAAAACAAAAGTTTCAGACAAACTTTTTTAAACTCGGTTTTTAACATTATTTACATGTGAAAAAAAATGTGAATAAAAACGTATGTTTTGAATAATTTTTAAAAGCAAATTTGCGAATTTTCCATCAGAGACAACGTTAAATTGGAACGACTTGAGAATTAAATACTTTTGAACCATTCAGTCGATCATTTTCAAATTTGGAAGAGAATTTTTAAACATATTCACAAATAATGTGTCAAAATTTCAATAATTTTTTATGATTTTTTAAAAAGTGTCTATACATCCTTAAAATATAGTGCTCGTGCAAATTTACCTTGCAAAGCGTTGCGAGTTCCGTGTTACCGCGCTCAAATTCGGAAGGCGTTCTTGCAGTGGTCTGGCCCCGGTGATTCGGGGCACAATTGTTACGTTCAGGAACGACTAGTCACAAGGATGTACCGGGTCCGACCATTGTCGTTTTTTCTTGATCCAAGCGAATTTTGAAGATTTCCTTCGTCGATGAAATTCGCTCGTCTGTTTTGGGCCACAGCTGACAAGGGTGCACGCTTATCCGCACCCACGCAAACACCGAGAGAATTGACTACTCCTTGCGCGGGCTTGCGCATTCAAATCAATAATTTCGTTCGCGGAACGCTTGCGTAAAGACCTACTCCATTATCTTAGCGTATGTGTGTCACATAATATCAGCACAAAGCGAAATGAACAATCGTACTGAATCTGATAAATTTCGAGGACAAACATGCATGCATCAAAAGCTTCACGTATTCGATTTGTGCGAAAATGATGGAAATCGATTTTTTTCGTATCGTTTGATTGATTCTATCAGCAGTATATTATAAGTGTATTGTCGGTAGATTTTCATCCAGTAAAAATAAATT
Organism: Cremastinae sp. B BG-2022a; assembly: GCA_030522605.1. Taxonomy (NCBI): domain Eukaryota; kingdom Metazoa; phylum Arthropoda; class Insecta; order Hymenoptera; family Ichneumonidae; species Cremastinae sp. B BG-2022a. The sequence continues at coordinate 3,898 of JAPYYX010000478.1, read as the reverse complement.
TTATTTTGCAAAAATAATTTTTATTTATATTATTATAATTCGATAAATTCGTTATCTGCAAATTTAAATTATTTCAATCAATCCGCGCTAAATGAGCGTCCCCTGTAAAAACTTATATTTTCTCCAATTCTAATCTCTATCGGTAAAACAGTTCAATGTTTTGATTTTGTTCTTGGATTCTCCCGGGATGTAACCTCAATTAGACCAATGTACAAAGTCATCATATGTGTTATTTTGCGCATTATGATTGTTGCCGTAATATTATTCGATTAATTTAATAGTGAATTTCTGATGTACTCGAATTTACGTTTGTTTAAATGAGTTTCCTATTCTATCTTGTTAAAAATACATTTTTGAGGATGCTCGAACTTATATGGTTTGGCAAACGCAAAATATCAAACTCTCTGAGTATTTACGTGAAAACAAACACGGGAAACACTTTGTCCGTGGATCTTGATCCAAAATGGGAGATAAAAGACGTCAAGGAAATAGTTGCTCCAAAAATGGGTATATCGCCAGATGACATAAAGATTATTTTTGCCGGAAAGGAGCTTCACAATTCAACAAGGATTGCTGTAAATTTGTAGATTTTAAACATAATAAAGAATTGTCAGATACTGTATACTGGTTAAAATTCTTATTTTTTTTTTAATTTTAGGAATGTGATTTGGGACAGCAAAGCATTCTCCACGCAGTGAGAGCACCTGCTCACAAAAGAGATAGAAAAAATAAATCTACCGATGCAATCGAAGAATCAATATCGGAAGGTTCAGAACTGAATGACAGCGGTAGCCGGCCTATGAATGAAACTTTAACTGATTTATCTTTAGAAGAATTGGATGAGGACGAAACTGTGACTAAACAAGGTTCAAAAATTATGAAAAATCACAAAGTTTGTGAATCTAACAATTATTCAAAATATTATCGAGTAATGTAATTAATGAGTCTTTTTGTTTTTTGACAGAGCAGCAAGGCGAACGCGCGCATTTCTTTGTTTACTGCTCATCACCCTGCAAATCTGTCCAAGCTGGTAAGCTCAGAGTAAAATGCGCGAGCTGTGGGAGCGGAGCGGTAACCGTTGATCGCGATCCTCAGTCCTGGCAAGATGTCCTGCAGCCTCGTAGAATCACCGTGCACTGCGAGAATGATTCTTGTCAATTAAACTTCCCTTTAAATGATGACGATCAGGTCCGGTATGCGCGTTTCTTCTTCAAGTGCGCTAAGCACGTGAGTCTTGGCGAGACAGACGAAGCTGTTCCTCTATATCTCGTAAGGCCAAATTTAAGGAAAGTTCCGTGTCTCGCATGTACAGATGTCAGGTTCGTATACTCACGTATATTAGAACTATTAACACGTTTTTATTATTTATTCTTTAATTTTAATTCAAATTATTTCATGCACAGGGATACCGTGTTAGTATTTCCGTGCGAGGCATCTCACGTAACTTGCCTCGAATGCTTCAAGGATTACTGCACTGTAAGACTACGTGAGCGTCAATTTCAATTTGATGGTACGAAGGGATATTACACTTTGCCATGTCCTGCTGGATGTCCAAATTCTTACATACCAGAAGTTCATCATTTTCATATTTTAGATCCACCACAGGTATCAAAAACATGCATATTTTTTCAATTTCATCTGAATGTTTGACAATTATTTATAATCATGTATATTTATTTTTTTAGTACGAACAATATCAACGATTTGGCGCCGAAGAACATGTTCTGAGAGCCGGTGGCTTGTTATGTCCGCAGCCAGATTGTGGAATGGGCATTATCCCGCCAACTCTCGATGGCACCAATGACGAACTCTGTCGTAGAATTCAGTGTATCGGTGGCTGTGGTGTATGTAAAAAAAATAGATGATCTACGTTCGTATTATCGACATCGAATAATTGTAATTTACATTTTTTTAGTACGTTTTCTGCAGACGATGTCTGCGTGGTTATCACGTGGGTGAATGTGATACGCAACAACAAACGTCTGCGAATTCGGCAAACGGAGTTGGTGGCTACGCCGTCGATCCTCTCAAAGCGAAAGATGTAAAAAATTTTTTTCTACAAAAGTACGCAATCTTCCTTTAATTTGATGTTAATCGGAAAATTTAATTCTAGGCAAAATGGGACGAAGCTAGTAAAAAAATTATACAGACATCTACCAAACCTTGTCCAAAATGTAGAACTCCTACGGAACGAGATGGTGAGAATTTCAATTATTCGTGTAATTCAATTTTGTTGGAGAATAATATTGAATTTTTTTAGGAGGTTGTATGCACATGGTGTGTACAAGGGCTGGCTGTGGATTTCAATGGTGCTGGGTCTGTCAGACCCCATGGACACGAGATTGCATGGGCAATCACTGGTTTGGTTAACGCATATAAAGAAAAGTACAAAGATTAACGAAGCACAATTCTGTGAAGCTGAACATATATAGAAGACATCACATGGATGAAATTAACAAATTAAATTAATTAATTAAATTAAAAAATATATAAAATAACTATTTATATGAGATGTAAATAAACCGAATATCAAATGAATTCGAGGAACTGTGGATTTTCATATATTTACAGAAAAATTATAATTTTTAAATTACAGTAGGTGCGTACACTTTTTCCAGAGGATGCAACGATATTTAGGATCATTAACGAAGGACGGAGTACTCTTTCTCGCGCAGTTTTCCCCATTCTCTAGATTTTTCCGAGATCTGTCAGTGGAGAAGTTTGACCGAGGCTAGTTTGCAGTCTAGTAAACGAAATTGTCAAATAGCCGTTGTCTGCGTAGCGGGCGGCGGAGTGAGCGGGGTCCAGCCGGAGTCGCCCGAGTTTGGATCTTGTTCGTGGGAGTGGCGGTGATCTATTACGTTGGTAACGTAGCTGCGCCCTGAAGCATCGACATCGGGATTATCAGGATTTTGGTCCGGGTAATTCAAGCTTTGATGATCCTTGGACGGATCGTACCGATGCTCGTTCACGGACTGAGGAGAAGCCGAGTCAGTCTGTTGGGGATCGAGGTGGATCAGCTGATGATCGCTGTGATGATGGTGCTGTTGATGATGATGTTGCTCGTGGTGATCCGGATGTCCTGGATAGCCCTGAGCGTACTCGTGCTGATTCGAGACCGGAGACGCGAGATTCGCGTGCTCGACGAGCTCCGAGGGATGCTGGAGACTTTGATGCAAACTTGAAGTCGGATACGGAGCGATCTGGTGATGCAGATGGAGATTCAGGTTCAGATAGGATTGTTGCTGCTGTTGCTGCTGAATTTGCTCGCTGACCGGATGGAGCCAGGAATCGTTGCAAGCGACGGCCTCGTGGGGACTCGAGTTGCAGCTCGCGACGCTCTGACCCGACGGGACGTAGAGAGCGCACGACGTCGTCGTCGTCGTCGTCACCGCCGTCGTTCCACCGTGCCTTCCCAGGACTCCGTGCGCATACGGCGAACCGGAAGTCGAGGAGGACGTCGGGGACGGCAACGGTGAGGACGACCACTCTTGTGGAATCGCTGGATTCAACGGTGTCAGCTGTTCTGGACTTCGCGGTGACCAACCTGTCGCTGTCACGTACGCTGCCGAATGAAGGAGAGGAACTGGACTATAAGGATCGACGTGCTGATCTAAAAGTATAGAATGAAATCAATAGAATTTCGGCTCAAATTTTCTCATGATCATTGATCAAATTTTCGAAATAATTGTTGAATGATTAATTTTGTTACGTTTTACAAATTTTTATACCTCTTTTTTACAAATCATCACAGATTGTTAAAATTTGTGTATATTGCGACTCGATGTACTTAAGGTACTTCTATACAGGCCCCCAAATCAATGAATTTTGTCATAGTTTATCTCTGTAGCATGCGGTTTTTGAGCTTATGTTTATTAGGGAAAGTTGTTGCAAATTG
>JAPYYX010000477.1:0-54076 GCA_030522605.1 Cremastinae sp. B BG-2022a | reverse complement strand
TCTTTGATCGAAGGATTTGATAAAATATCAATTTTTGAAAAAATGGTCGGCGGTTGAAAGTGAAAGTCTAAATTTCTTCGAAAAAATCACTTCATTTTCGTCGATATAAAAAAAACTATGTATCGAAAAAAAAATCCTTCGATCAAGGACTCCGTTTTCATATAAAAAAAAGTATGCAAAAGTTCAAGTAAATTGATCGACTCGTTTTTGAAGATATCGTGGTCACCGATATTGAAAGAGTTGTTCCGAGAAAATTCTGACTAGACGTAAACCCTTGAAGGGTTTATAATAACAAAAAAATGAAACATAGTAAAAAAAATACCTTTCGCTATGAAATAAAAAACAGAGCGAAACTCGCAATCGTTTTCCCAAAAAAATTCACAAAAACCCGCCTTTTTATTGGCCGACGATTAAATGTAACCCTTTGATAGTAATTTTTTTTTTTTAGACCTTGTGAATTGAATGTATACCTGGCGAATTAAGCGACAACTCGTGCACGTTGGATCGGTGCAGTTAGATGCGCATCTGGGAATGTTGAAGTGGCTTGTTGGTGAATTTCTCACATCGCCGTTAGAGCCGTAAGTGTCGTGTGTGGAGACCTCCAGGAGGCTGTTGAACAAGGAATCCATGTCCAGGTGACTCGGTGGACTTCCAAACGTGTGAGAATTCGCGCTGCTGCACGATGACGTCGTCCCGGGTGGACTTGTACTCGAATGACCCGATCTCGTTGCGTCCCAAGGCGAATTACTCTGTCCCTGAGATAACGGATAAAAAGAAAATTAGATTTCACCCGACAGATAAACGATTTTTATTGTTAATGATTATTTATCGAGTTAATTGAAAGTTGTGCAAAAATACTCACATTTTTCGGTACTGGCAAATTTATGTTCAGATTCGGGGTGACATTTGGCGTATACTTGAATTTTTGGAAAGGGCAATTTGAGACTTTTTCATTATCATTATTTTTGGTATTGTTGTTGTTAAGATTCATTGTGAGTATTCGACAAGAGACGAAAGAGTCTCTACAGAAGTCAATGCCGTTTTCACCGGACGCGCCTCTCCTTATTTTGTCAATTTCTGTAACAAATTAAAAAATCTACAATTATTATTAAATATCATTAATATAATTATGAAAAATTGTAAAAATTCAACAAATTGAATTATAAAGAGTATAAATATTATTATAATTCTAAGATTGAAAAATCATTACAAACATTATTTTTATTTTTGCGTGCGCTTTATTAAATTTTAAATGAACGAGGTGAATGAGAACCTGAAATTTAAAGATACGAGTGACATTATTGGACAGGGAACGCGATATTTTTCTCGATAGACGAGTTCGGAAGATCCGTGAAATGGTTTAGAGCCTGAGGACGGTTGAAGACTTGTTTTTTTTATCGTATATGACTGAATATGCTAGGTAAGGAGAAAAGTGGGAGAAGGAAGGGCCCAGCTCGGAAACGGGCCGACCGAGATCTCTGGGGGTCCCAAAAGGTCCCTGAGCATTCACAGAAGCCCTTCCAAATCAATAACCAGTGAGAAAATCGTCGAAAAGTATACGAGCGACGAGGATAGACGAAAAGAAAGAGATAGAAAAAGAGAAGACGAAACGGAAACATAACAGAGAGGACAAGACACGAGTCTCGAACGTTCTCTCATTCTGTTCGAAATATGTTCCAAATACTAAATTATGTAGTTTATTAAAAATTTATGAAAAACGGTGATCGTTCATTTTCGATAAAAAATACGTAATTTGATTCTTGATCGAAAAAATTTCAAATTTATCGATAACGATCATTGAATCTGTTGATTCATTTGTGTCACATCAAAATCTTAATTTGATTATACCGAAAGAATTAATGTTTTGACGTAATGAGGTACCGTTAACATTTATTTTATCTTGATAAGACTTCGAAAAAAGTGGAAATTGTTTATCCGCGTTGCAAGTGACTTGAGAAAAATAATTTCAAGGTGCGTTTTGTATGCAAATTTTCTATCACTAATTTTTGAAAGAGAAGAAAAATAAGAAAATTTTTAAGTACTCATGTTCGGCCCAAGTGAAACGAACGTAGAGAGGGAAACATGAGCGGAAAATTTTGCGGCATAGAAGCAAAGTACAAAGGTCCCGAGGGAACTCAAAATGCCATATATACGGGCGTGTATTCTATACCAGATATGCAGTATAAAAGAAGGACTTTCCTTTTTCAGTCGACCTTCTTTCCGAGAAATTTTCACGAGGTTCCTACATTTTCCCGGGCAAGCTATTTGGACCTGAGGGTGAGAGCAGGCCCTAAACCAGACCCCACGTAAGCCTGTTTGGGCGTTGCACATGCTCTCGCTTTTTCTCTCGCGCTCACTCTCCCGTTTTCTCTTTCTAAAAACGGGAAAGAAGAAAAACAGAGAGAAATAGAAAAGGAGAGGGACGATCCCAGCAGAAGGTGAATTTTCCGTTGTGATATTTCACGGACTGAGCAAAAGTCTCAGGACGCATTTATTTTGAGGCTTCCGGAGAGTTGTTCAAAAAAGAGAAAAAAAATAGACGCTCCGGACGAAAAAAATGCATCAATCATGGCAAGCGATATTGGCCTGCACTTAATTTTGTCTCTTTCGGATCAACTGACCAGCCTGTGCGTCTGGAACATTCCACGATATTCGTGACAAATTCGAATTTTATCAGAAGTAAATATAAAAACTGAGATATTAAAATAAATATGATTTTATTTTTTCGTTCGTGATTTCATTTTTTTCAAGTTATTTTTTCATACTTCAATTGAATTGTAATTAGATCCATTTGCAATATGATTTCACGTATCTTTTATAATTGGAAAAACAGTTAAATTTTTGGAAATTTCAGTAAAAATAAACCTCTTGATAAAATTGTTTTAAAAAATTCTTTCAACCCCGATCTCGTTGATGAATCAACGAACGTTGTACAGTGTAACGTATCGGTCGAGGGTGGTAAATGGATAATATTGACGAGGAGGGATTGAAGAACCTCCAGTCTCTTGTTCGACCCGTATATGTATATATTTATATAAATACATTTTTGGAAAACCCGATAATCAATACCAAATCCATCTCTCACCTCACGATTCTTCGTGTAAAAGGTTTGGACACACGATAAACGTCTGACCTTGTGAACAACAATTCTCAATCTTTACGTTCTCGTCTCTATTCTGTAGGATTCTATGGGAGAGCGTAAGAAAATCTTTATTTCGTGATCAATTTTACGAATACTTTCTCTCAAGTGCCAAGAAATATGAAAATAGAAAATGAGTTTAAAAAAAAATATTTGTAAGATACGGATAAACGAACAATTGGTTTGAATCAATTTTTTAAGAGATGACACGTTCATTCTCTTTTTTCAAAATTGCAGCAGATTCCATGACTATTTTATTTATAAACACGAAAAAAATGAAAAGACCGAACAAGATCCGAAATCAATATTTTTGTACTCCAAATCGTTTGTAAGACTATTTTCAACGAAAACAAAAATATAATAAAAATAATTCGTGTTTGGATTTTAGGATTCACTAAATAAGAATCGAAAAAATTCGAAAAGTTTTGAACTTGTTTTTATTCTTGTTGTGACATTGCAAATGATTTTTTGCTCCAAAAAAATACTTTGGCCCATTTTTCATTATTCCTCGGAATGGTAATAAATTTCTAAATCTTGTGACGAATGACAAAACATTTTTATCGCAAACTTGAAAAGTTGCAAAGACAAAACAAAATCTGGAATTATCATTATTGTGCTACCAATCGACGAAAAACAAGTTCGAAGCGAAAATAAAAACGGAGCGCAGAAAAGGAGTATACGTGATTCGGATAAAGACAAACTGAGACGGAATAGAGTCTAGCAATTTTGTGTGAAAGAGGGTGAAAGTCCACGTAATAACCGAGAGGGAAAGAGGGTGAAATGGAGGGAGATGTACCATTCCCCTGGCGAGGGAAAAAAAAGTAAGATCGTCATGGATACGAGCGTTATCAGAGGAGAGATACTCAGAAAGACGTAAAGTCGAAAGAAAAACGAAAGGTGGAATGAGAGAACGTCCTTCGAAAAAAGGTCCTTCAAAAAAACCGTGGTTCCCGACGATATTGGAAAGAACAAAAGGGTCAAAAAATATTTCAGATCCTGTTTAAACTACTTTAACAAAAGTTCGATAAAAAATTTTTATCAAATTTCCAATATCATCGAATATGATAATTGCATGTCTTTTAGAATTATTTGCATACTGTTTTTGATTTTCTGCGCTTTTTCGTTAATTAAAAAAAATTGTCAATCATGATTTGCATTGTTAGATAAGCACATCTACAACAAAAGCCAATAGTTATTGAAAATATTGGGAATAAAAGGGTAAGAAATATTTCTCAGATCCCGCTTAAATTAATTTTGATGAAAGTTTGATAAGGACAATTTCTCAAATTTCTGATATTATCGAAAAAAACATGATTGTCCTGCCATTTCAATACAAAACTTTTGTTTCATTTGTATAATATGTTTATTTCTCTTCATTTTGGTTTATTGAGAAGAAATGACAATTATGATTGATAAGTATTATACGTATATACAAATAGATAAGCGCATCTACGGTTGAAGCCATCCACCCACGCGAACCAATGTATTCGGACTTAAAGGAGCCACGAGGGATAGTTCGAAACACCCACGCTTCGTACTACGCCCAGCAATGTACACTTCGGATGCGATATATATTTTCCTGCTTCCGAGGATTGTTTTGAGAGGTGGAGAAAACCATTTTCTCGAATGAGTCAAATGGAAAATCATTTTTTTCCAGTCCCTTTTTATCCGATTCGTAATTTTACACTCGATTGTAAATTACTGGTATTATTCACCAAAGCTGGCTTCATAATTTTATCCGGCACAATTATTTACGGAGAAAAATCCTGATTGCTATCTGGATGAGTGCCAGAGTATTATCATTATTAAATTGGTCAATTATTATCAACTTTAAAGTGTATCGAATGAAAAGTTTTAAATAATAAATTCAAAGCAATGGTTATATTGGAGATTATAAATAAGTTTAATATTCTTTATCGATTTAACAAGATTATAATCATTCTGACGTTAGTGATCGTTCACGTTCGTGTGTTTATTGTGAGAGAAAATTACGTTCAGAAGTATATGCAAAAATTAAAAATAAATAAAAATTTTTGAAAAATTTAATGATAAAAATATAATTAATATTTACATATTTTATTGTTTATCAGATTTTTTATTTATCTAATAATTATTTCAATTTTCCAACGTTTGGAGCAGTTTTGATAAGATTTTTACGTGTTCCTTCGTTTGTGATTTCTCTTTTGGAGGATAAACATTTGTTTGGCAAGCATTTTTACCCCGATATTTATGTATTATTTGTCTAGTAGTTTATCTTCCAAAATTTTGAGCAGCTTTGATAAGATTTTATTCATTATCTGGTATATAAAATTGGTTAATTGGTGGATGAAAATTTGTCGGGCAAGCGCGGCGCAGAAACGTGAAAGATCCGCCCGGTGTGTTTAAAGCTCGAGTCGACCGAGTATCGAACTGTTCTCGCCCGCTTTTCAAGGAAAGCTTTCACTTTCGTTCTAGACCAATGTCACGAGTACTCCCGAATCTCGACGCGGTTGAAAATTCGAAAAAAAAAAATTCACAACGCTTGCCAGAAGCTCGAACTATATTAAATTCGTGTGTGAAACTCATCAAAATATTTACTCAATAAATAACATTTAACAACAGAAATTTATATATCTATAAAAATTGATATTTATAAAATCTATACGATATTTTCGAAAAATTAAATGACAAACTTGAAATAATTTCTCTCCTCTCAGGACTCGTCCTCGATCTTTCATCTTGAAATTCCTTACGAGTCCGGAAGTATCAGTTACGTCACAACACATTCTCTTCTATCAATAAACCGCTTCCCATACTAAAGAGCACGAGATAGAAAACTCAGAGCTCTTATCTTTTCATTTTTCAAAAATTCTGTGAGAATTTTGAAGAAAATACAAATCGATGGTAAAAAAAATTCTATTTCCATAAATCTGTACTTCATCCAGTGGAATCGAAGAGGGAATTGCCGCATGGGCAACGGATTCTTCAACGATGAACAATTAAAAAAAAGTACCATGAATTTAAATATAATATAAATACCTTGAACCTTATACATTTTTTCATAACACGTTACAGTCGTCAGGTAGATCGTATCTACCCAATAACTGACGCAGAACCGCCGAAATTTAACGAATTTTCACGTTCACAATAGTCACAGAATGATGAAAAAAAAAACCCTCGATCTCACCACAATATCAATTCCCGAGGACATTTCGAATGATTTTCGCACTTGTTTTCGAATTGTCAAAATGAGACGTACATTTTATTTAAATTCGGACGCTCTTTGAAACGTCACACGTTTAAATATATTGCTCGGATTTACCTTATTTATTAATTTGTCAGGCAATTATCGTCGTATCGATGTTTTCCGTAATGTGTTGCCGCATCGACGGTACTCGCTTCGCTTACCGTGAAACTTATTCAAAATGAAAATAGAGAATTTTTGTTCCTCGTACTTCGAGCTACGAGACTCTACTGATTCGAACTCTGATCGTCGCCGGTAGTCCGCCGACTCTGGTGTCACGTCTCACCGCGATCCCGAACGTTCACGGTGAAGCTATCCTTTTCCCCCTCCACCATTCGGATTTTCATCCCTCTCTCCGTATATCCTCGTTCACCCCTCTTTGACGTCCCACACGTTTTCACCCTTATTTCCACTCTCTTTTTCCTCCTCCCCACTCGCTCTCCACTCTCATTCTTTTCCTCTCTTTCCCGGAAAATTTTCCACGTACCGCTCGATTTTTCTTACCGATTTTCCCTCCTTCCTCTCCCCGCCTGCCACCTTCCCGCTCTTGGGACTCGAAACTTTTTTCCATCTTTTCGGATTCGAGAATTTACGATTAATTTTTCAAATCCGGAGAGCAACGTTTTTCATTCGGGTCAGATAAATCGTTGGTCATTAGTTTATTTGATATTGTTATCAAATATATATTTTAAATTGGGATGATGCTTTTTATTTTTAATTGACGGAATTTTTTCGCTAGCCTTGATTTATTTCATCTGATCGGATCCTCGAACTTCATTTTCATGAAATTTTCATCCAAGTTCTCCAAGTTTCTTCAATGATTCAAATAAAAATTTGCGAGGATTAAATTCAGTTTCTCTCGAACTTGAAAATTATTTTTGTACCGCATGTTGACCCTTTTCGTAGAAAAATTATTATTCATCATTTTATTAGGAAAATAATGTTGATAAATATTTTAAAATGAAAACTTTTTTTTTTAATTGCCTAATTCTTCGATTTTATCAATTTGTATTTATGTTTTAATTAGATTCCATTACTTATTCTCCGAATATCGAACATTCTTTTGCAAATTAAAATGATGATTAATCATCATCAATGGATGTTTTTTTATTGATTGTCGAATCTTGCGGTTTTCTCGGTTTCGTATCTATAACTTTCAGCCGAGACTACCCTTGAACTTAATGCCCAGCTTCTTCCACACTTGGAAGTTACCTATGTACCGAACATCAACCCTTCTCGTTTAATCTAACAACGAGAATCGAGGGAACCGGCGACATTGGACTACGTCAGCGGCAGCCATGATACCAATTCCATCTCTCCCTCTCTCTCTCTTTTCTCTATATATGTACAGTTAGATTTTCAATATATACATATGTGACGTGGCAATTTCCACAGATTCCGAAAACGACTTGAGGGGTCTTCGACTCGACTGGAACATTTTTCCAAAATTGCATCCGGTCTCAATGACATAATTTATTTTTTACTTTCCCAAGAAAACCACTGACTGCTCGATCTCATACAGCATGTATGAAAAAAATTTGATAAAGTGAACTGAACATTATTTCACCGTTCCTTCAGCAGTGACGAAAAAATTCACAAATTGATGTGTGTTATTTTTAAAATAATCGATGTTCCAAAACTAAAATGAAATAAAAATATATCGAAAAAACGGAAATGTTATTTATAATGTCTGAAGGCGAAAACAAAAATTCTAAAACAATATATTTATAATCAAAACGAGAATTTAGCAGTTATCGAACGAAAATCTCGTGTTGTATCTGAAAGTAATTACAAAATTTGAAATTATTCGAGCAACTCATATTTTCGAATCTATTACAATCGACGTAAATATATCCGTACGTTAGGTAAAAACGTGTTATTCTTCAAAGAAAACAAACAGTATAGAAAGTAAATATTATTGAACTCTAGTCAGTTTAAATACACATTTGATAGGAGTCTATACATTCAAACTCAAATCAAACTACACTCCATATTCTCCTAAAATAAATATAGAAAAGCGATACAATCTAAGAAAGAAGTTTTCAGAATTTTAATTCTGTAATAAATTGATCAAAGAAATTATTTTTCAATATTAATAAAAATCACAAGTTAATAAAAATTTGAATTAACGGTATAAAAAAAATACAATAATTTGCGTCTGTATGTTTGAAAGATAAAAATCGTGAATAAGACGTATGAAGAATGCATATCTTGATATAATTCGAGAGGAAAAATTGGATAAGAATACAAATATTTTCGTGATTTTCTTAAACGCTGCCCTTGAAACGAGCGACCATTTCTCTTGTTTTCTCTCCTCTCTTTCTTTCTCGCTCTTTCTCTTTATGGCTCGTATGTATACCCCTTCTTCGAATTTTTGTTCCACACAACGGTTCGTGAAGAGAGGATGGGGCAGAAACCCTCACTGATCGAGGCACGTGCCTCGACAACGACGTAAATTCTCGGGGGGTGCGTGGCCGCATTTTCGATTTTGCACGACTCCATACCACTCAGCTTTCCGTCGCAAACTGTTTAATCAATATTAATTTAATTGAAAACAAATCTATGAGGGATATAAGCCACATAAAAAAGTATCATCAATGATAGTATTTTCATTTGTTAAAAATAAAATCAGTAAAACTTGATGAAAAGCTTATAAATGATAAAAGCTTATAATTATAAAAACCATCACCAATAATCATTTTTTCATACCTTACGTTTTATGGATTTTGTTAAAAAACAATTAAACGCAATCGATGACGGTTTGTTTATTTATTTTTTTAAATTAAAATAGGGAAGACCTGTAAAAGAAGTTTAAAAATTGATTGATGCCATATTTACTATAATTTAATTTAAATACAAATCCATAAATCGCTTCAATAAAAACATTTTCATATCCAAAAAAAAACGAATATATTTAACCATTTCCTTTTACGTATTTAATAATTTAAATTTCTGATCTATCAATATTATAATTTTTGGAGCAATTTCCCTCTTCCTCATCGTGTCTAGAGTTATTAAATTTGCAAATTCAAATAACCATGAAGTACATTTTAAAATTTCATCGACGTAATTCCAAGATTACTTGACTGGGTACAAGACAACGATTCAATTATTATTGTTCAGTTTTAATTCAAGCTCGGAGCACGGGGAACGTTTGCGTCGGTATGTACGCATGTCCCTAAAAAAGTTCTAGACGAGACGAGGAGGAATGGGCAGGAGAGGGGATGATGATTCGCAAGGGTGGATGAACGCGAGAGGCGATGCGCGTGCGTAAAAGCTTCCCGGAAAGCATGAATGGAGAGCTTTCGTCGAGAAAGTGGTAGGGAGAATTTCATGGCCGTTCAATGCCAGCGAGCTCGTGTTTTGCCCTCCTACCGAGCTCTTTGACTCACTCCGACTCTCGCGGTGGCCTCAGCACCGAAGGTGATTAAACCTATCGGCAGATACCGCAAGCTCTCTCTCTCTCTCTACATATGCGAAAGCGACGATATAACTCTGATACATGTATAGGCTGCCAAGGAGAAAGGTTAAAAGGGAATTAGGCTAAGCTTTCGGCTCGTTTCCCTTAATTAGAGGTAACAGGAAAAAAGTAAGTATAAATTTGTTTTGATAAGCTCGGGATCAATAAGCTCAGATGTGACGAAAACTTCGATCATACGTAAGATAACGAAAAAAACAAGAGAAAATACTTGAAGAAAATCGAGAAATTCTATCCTCGAGCTTTTTTTTTGAAAATTTTCACAAAGCAAAAGGAAGTGTGAGTTTTTGACAAGGTTCGTGGTACCAAAAATGGGATGAAGAGAATTGAAAAATGGAAGAACGAAGGGAGAGAGAGAGAGAGAGAGGATAAAATAATTTGGATATGCGCGTGTGAGTTTCGGAGCTGATGCTGCAAGCTCTCTTCGATCGTTAAAGAGCGCCGGGCGCCGGCGTCAGCGTCAGAGCTTTTCGTTCATTCCCACCACTCTCTTTCATTTCTATACGGTAACACGAAATCCTCCGCTCTCGTCTCTCTTTCTCCCCGTTCATTCCCCCCTTCAACTGTCACAAATCTCCCCGATCCCTTCCCCAGGAGCGTCATTCTCCCTCCTAGACCCCGCCGACCACCTTTTTCCCGAGCACCCAGCGCGCCCACCTCGCCCAGGATTCTACGCGAGTTGACGTCAAAACGTCGCCCATTCATAAAGCTCACTGCCCCTTCCACTTACTCACGAATGCCTCGCTACTTTATTCCTAGCTTTCATCCCACTACGCATTTAATCACAAGAATTTCTTTTTGCGATTCTGATCAGTCTCGCTGGCTTTTTTTCTCTCTCCTCGTCCCGAGCAGATCGAGCTTTCGATGTTACAAATCGCTTCGTTTATTATTGTTGTTTTTCTTCTACTTTTGTCAACGTTGCAGGCTATTGGAAATTTCGATTGCTCTTCAGACGGTGACGCATTCGAGTATATTGGTCGAGTCATCTGATTTTACATTAATTTGAAAAATTATTTTTATGTGCTTTTTTTATTTTACACTAAATTCATTAAATAATCCTTGTTAATTTGTTTAAACAATCAATAACTTTTTACGGTTCGTATTTTTTATTACGAAACTTTTTTCCCATTCTGCTATAATTTTCTTTGTTTCTGAGAGATCAAGTTTTTCATGTTTTGCTAATATTCTGATTTATATCTGATCCCATCTAATTTATATCGACTTTTTCTACTAAATTAAAAATAAATTTTGGACGTGTATTTTTAACATTTTATCGTAAATTCATTCCTCTCATTTCACATCGGTTCATATACGCGTTTCGAGAAACCGATCTCAGGAGATAAAGATTCGAAACATCGAGAAATGGAAACTCGGTCAAAAACGTGTCCAACCAACGGGGTGTTGCTTTGACATTTAAAGAGGCTCAGAAGCTGCGAGAGCGTTGGTAGAAACGCACGAAGAGCTTCATTTTCCGAAGAAGAGCGCTATATCCTGAAAATTGAGGAAAAATAGTCAAGACCGTGGAAAAAGAAGGCAACGATGAGAGATTGATGGAAATTGAAAATCAGTCGTTCATGGTTTTTGCGGAGGATTTGCCGAGACAGGAATATGAATCGAGAGAGGGGTCGCGTGTGATTTGTACGTAGAGCGCGATTCTAGGCGAGGGAATCCATTTGGTCGGGGGGGAAAGTTCGCGTGTGCAAGGTGGGTACGAATATAGCCCCGAGGATCGTAGGGCGAAAGGAAAAGCAAGGGGGAAAAGCCCAGGAATGGGACGTCGATGAACGAAACGTTGCCCCTTTTCTCGTTTTACTTCATTTTTTTTCTTTTCTTCCTTCTTTCACCCACCAGAACGGAGCGAACGCGCACGAGTCGATTCTCCTCCTGCGTTTGTCCCTTCCACCCTCCGGACCACCATTCCCAACGGCCCGGTCGTCGCGTGGGCGCTTTCAAGGTCAGTTCAAGAGCACCGAGCTACGTAGTACGACGCCTCCGTCGGGACGCCCACCGATAAAGCGTAGGCGGCACAGGACGACCGACTCTCTCTCTCTCTCACTCTCCAGAGCTACCCTGATATCAGCTACCCCACAGTCAAGTATATTGTCTCTATATACTTGTACGCTTCATTCCGTCACGAATCGACCATACTCAACTTTTTTCCTTATTCCTTTGCCTATTTTTTTCATTTAGTTTTTAATGTACACGTTATGAATTTGCTCTTCCTTCGCGGAAGTTCGCGTAATTAAACGCTGTTTTCGTAAGCGGAAGCTTTTTAAAGAATTTATAAATATGATTTTTTGTTTATTGGTGTTACGAATCAAATCTTTATTCACTCTTTGTCTATTTTTCTCTCTATTTTTCATAATGGCGATTATGAATTTGGAATTTTATCACAAAAACTCGAATAATTGGACACTTTTTGAGACTTTGTTCGAAAATTTATAAAAATATCAATTTTTTGGTTATTAATAATAAATTTTTTTTCATTTCTAAATGAGTCCATTATGAATTTGTTCTTCCTACACGTGTGTAGTGAGAACAAATTCCGCGGAAGTTCAAGTAATTAACTCTGCTGTGTGCGCAATTTAGATTTCGTCGAAATTTAATAGAAACATTGATAAATATGTCCATTTTTTATTTTGCATTGGTCCCATACTCAATTTTTTTCTTCATATATTCGCATGTTTTTCTTTTCATTTTTTTATGTCCACTATATATTAACGTCCCCCATCCCTTCCCGGAAATACCAATAAAATTTAATGCATGTTTGCAAGCGTAATTGAGATTTTTTTGTAAACAATTTTGAAGCAAATGTGTAATTCAAATCAAATTTTTTGATTGTGCATGTCATGTCTTAGATATGATCATAATTTTGCTTTTTATCAATCTTCATCTTATTAACATTAACTCTCTCTTTCTCTCTTCTCCATAATATCAATAAAATTAAATGCACGCAATGTTTTTGTGTCGCTGTGATCGATTTTTTTAAAAATATAAACCAAAAATATCAATGATAAAAGCTTATATAATACAGTGATTATAATTCAACATTATACTGAATATGTATTCCGTTTTATATAAGACAATACAAGAAATATCGATCTTGAATTGAATATTTATTGTTTATGTACGTTTTGAATTGACGTAATACAAAAGAGTAGTAACGAAATCCGTTGCGTGACGAAACGAAACTTCCTTATTATCGAAAATTCATGTTATTTTATTATTACGTGATATCGTATATTCGCGTATAAAAATAATAACATTCCTCATTTTTGGGACAAATTTATGTAAAAGGAGCCACTTTAAATTCAATTAAAAATATTTTTTTCTCAGATGAATATTGTATACTTCAGAAATAAAATGTTCAAAGCTCTTTTACGAGCCTTTGAATTATTTCGAAGAAAACGATTTGAATTTGTAATGTTTATAATTTATTTTTAATTGTATGGTATACGCTGCGATATCTTGATACGCTGCAATCATCCTGCTTTATTTAATGAGAAGATTCAAAAGGTCAGAGGTTAACAAGGCTTTATCACAAATTTCGAATGCAACGGAGAGGGCTTTTCCATATAATAAACCGTGCTTTGAAATACGATTTGCGCTTTTTTCAGTTTCACGGTTTGATAAACACAATCTCTCCTTTATTGGCACGGTGGAATTTAATTTTTGGCTCGTTCATTGAACATTTGCCATCCACGATACGAATTATAGAGCGATCGTAAAATAATTGATGATGAATACGTAATTTAGTTTTAATCATTTTTCGATTATTTTTGCGAAGCTTTTAGCCACTCTCAAATTTACACTTAAAATATAATTAGAAAAAAATTATTCACAAATGATTTTCAAACGATGTTTTTGTTTTTGAAATTCAAAGTAAATACTTTATTGTTCGATTTCTATCTTTTATTTGTTCTACAAAAGTTGTAAATTAATTTCGTTTGCACTAACTTTTGGGCCTTATTACAACAAGTTTACAAAACTTATTCATTTTTACACCCTCTCGTATTTTACTGTTGCTTGACTCAATATTATTTTGATTAAATATTTCGGGATTAAGTTTTATGACAAAAGTTAATTCAGGCATTTTAAAGCGAAGAAACTTTGATGGGGACTGTAGTGAGAGAACATTAAAAAAATGAGAGTTGAGCTCGCGAAGCCCTCGATATACTGTGGGCTAAAAGTCAGGTGGGCAAATATGACCTTTCATATTCCAAAGAAACTAATCGCGAACGGAAAGTTTTCCTTCCATCCATGATAATTTAATTAGAATTTATAAAATTCTCCAGCACCTCGAATTTTGAGAATTTTACATTTTTCTCTGACTTGAGAATAAGAAAATAAGATCGCGAAGGTGGAAAAGGATTTGTCTCAGGGTGAATGAAAAATTTCCGGCACGTACGAGAAAAAAAATGTTTCGAACGACTTTTTTCGCATCTGAAGATACAAAAACAAGGAACGAGAAAAAATATGTCCCGTTTCCTGTCGTCTTGCAAATGATTTACAATTTTTCGTGACTGTACAAAAATGGTTGGAGAGTTTTATTTTCTTCCCTCTGGGAGTTTATACGCAGCTAAATTGATGCGCAGAACGCTTACAGCGGATTAAAGGGTTTCTCGGTCTACCTTTCCACTCGCTCTTTTGTAACACCCAGGTAAATTTCCTCGCAGGTAAAAAAAAACGTTCACGAATGGTAAATTTCCAATATTTCCAATATTTCTTAATGAGTAAAAACACAAATATATCTCAACATTCTCAAAATATTTGTTAAACAAAATTTTATTTCTCCCAATTCGTAGAAATGTAATAATAATTGTGAAAAAATGTTTTTTTCTGCTGATCTTATCGTTTTGAGAATCGGAGGAAAGTTTTTTTTTGTTCGATCGATGCATCTTCACGAGAGGAGATAAATCTCTTTTTAAAAGGATTTTTTTCTGGTTCGTACACTGCACAATTGATCGTTATACGATTCATCGATTCCATTGACGAATTTACAGAATAGTAAAAAATATTAGGCCTGATGTCGCTATAACCCGAAGGTATAAAAAACGCAAAGAATAAAAAAAAATCTGCTGTTGAAGATTTCGAGACCAATGAACTCGTTCAATTTTTTTAAGAAAATATTCTGTTTATTAAAATTCAATTTTTATTTGTTTTGTACTCTAATAAACATCTTGCTGAGAAAAAGTTTACTCCAAATTGTCAAAATCACAAAATTCTACAACGTCCGGTGGAACTTTTCCGGTTTTCCGAGCACAAGAAATTTAAAAATAATCCCTCAAGAATATTTTTGTAAAGAGAGATTTTTCGATGAGGACTAGACATAGAAGGAGAACAATTGTACGACGGTTTTACAATGCGCGCTCTTTTTCCAAAGAAAAATGTCAAGTTCCAGGGCTGATTATTATTTTCTCTCTTTTTTTTTATATGAGTTTCGGTGTGGGCGCAGTTCTCCTGTCGCCCTTTTTGAGTATGCAAGAAAACGGATTTACTGCGCTGTCGCCCATCAAAAATCTCGTTGCAACGCGTTGTCAGACGACGATGAAAAGAAAAGGAAAATCTGACGTCCCTTTCGGTCTCGTCAATATCCCTTCATCTTATGGGGCTCGAAAGTTCACGAATCGTGACCATTGTTGCGTTTCCTCCTCTCTTGGCTTCTCACTCGAATTTCGCATTTTCGTGCAGACCTGCACCTGGGTCAGCGTTCGTTATTCACTCGAGGATAACTTTTACCTGTAAAATAATCTACGTTTTCTTTATATATCTTAAGGCGAACCGATATTTTTATACAATTATACAAAGTTTGGAACACGTAATTTAAACTTTCGTTTTTTAATTTTGAATACTAAAAAAATTAATGTTTTATATTGTTATAATTTTAAATTAAAAAATGAGTTCTATCGGTGGACTTTTAAATTTATATTTAGATCAACTTAATTCGTTGGCTTTTGACTAAGTTTTTGCATTTTTGTGCAGACCTGTATCTGGAGCAAGCGTGGGCTTTTGAGGATCGCTCGAGGGCAACCCACCATCTACCTGCAGCACCAACGTTTTCCAATATTTCAGAGGATTGAATTTTTTAAGTACAGATTTCGAAGTGCATCATTTAAATGTTTGTCCTGTTCTGTATTTGGTATTAACTGTATTTTTTTTGTTCAAGTTAGATATTTAATTTTTATTTCGATTTCAGATAATTGATAAAAATGTTTATTTATGTTTCGAATTCTATCGGTTTATTTAATCGAAAAAATGTATAAATATTTTATTTTGAGTTTTTTTGTGCGGAAAATTGTAATCAGTATATTGTTGATGAAAATGTTATGACATTTTTTTCATGCCTGTACATTATGAAATTAAGGTCTTGGCAATTTCTCGAGCAAATTTTGAAAAACAAAATTTCGGAAGGAAATAACATAATCGTTAAAGGATCAACCCGTTAATAGCTACTTAATGATCCTAATTGTGTGCAGAAAATCGTGCAAAAGGCAAAATAGAATACTTTCCTTAACGACTTTTCTTTCTTTACTGTGACAATCAAATTAATCCTGCTTTTGTACAACGAGATGTTTCACCTATCGGGGTCAATAAAATATAATAAAACCTTTCAGAATAATTGCTCGATGTACAATTTATAATCCTTAAGGTAATTCAGCGAAGTGTATATCATCGCGTTGCTATTATTTAACAATAAAATAGTTTTATGTATTTTTTCATTTAAGTTGGAAAATGTTTTAACTGCACGGAGCTCGTTATTTAGCTCTGTCGAGAACAGAGTACTCGTCCACAGTGGGAAAAAAATAGAAAACCAGGTGCCAGGATGTTTCAGGTTCGGTACGTTCTGGTTATTGTTAGCTCTGTCTCTTTTCTCCGGAGGTTTTCCAGCACGTAAAGCAGGATCCCAAGAAGATAATTCGACCTCCTTTTCTTCGGGTTTTCATGAAAATAGCCGCCGACCGGCGCGTCTAGTTTACTTTTGAGCTCAGCGGTGTGGAAAAACTCCGCGCCTGCAAGTTTTCTGCTTGAAAGCGACACTTAAAAATCTTTTCTTTTCTTTCCCGAGGATTTAAACCGATTCAATGATGTCTTGAATTTCTGAGAATGAACATTACATTCTTACCATATTACGATTTGGAGTAAACACACGATGCGTAATAATTCAATTATTTTAAATGAAAATGAGAAATTTTTTGATTTTTGGGACTCCCACAGATTCTTGCAAATTATCTTGGCAGAACAACATCTCTCCGCAAAATTTGTCTGCTCGATATTGTTATACAGATTGGATATTGTCTTTTTGCATTGTTGAGTAGACAAATTTTGAGCAGGGATGTTGTTCTGCCATGAAATTATCTTTCATATTGTCTTGAGACGAGTCACTTTACATAAGGATAAGTTAATATAATTATTTTCAAAATCTATTATAATAAATTCGAATTTCTACGCTCTTCGTTACTATTTTCATTATTACGTGGAAAAAAAATTCAATGCGGCACCTTTGTGTCAGAGTTCCGGCCCTGCACTCCTCAAGGTTCGACATTTCGCTCTTCGTTCACTCATTTGTCCGTTTGAAGACGGGTATACGATCGGATTTCTCGAGTTCTTCTCGGATGTGGATTTAGTTCGGATCGGGAAGCCTTCTGACCATTGTTCTCAAAGACTCGGATATGTCCAAAATAGCCAATGGACAGCGCCAGCTCGAACGCATATGGGCAACAGCGCGCTTGATTTACAACCTTCAAACTCCAAACTGGTCCTAAAACTGCCAAAAAAATTCTAGTGATGTGAAAAATTACAAATATTTTTCGCATTGTATTTCCATTTTTTAAATATTCCTTCATCAAATAAAATGAGATTTTTATCGATACAATTTAAGAATATTGATCTGAAAAAGTTTTTTTTCTTTAAGCATTGAGTGCATGGAATGCAGTCAACATATGAAAATGAAAAGAACAATTTAGAAAAGTATAGTTAGGAGAAAGTAGGCTCAATATACCTACATTTTATTATGAGGTAAAAATCGACACATTTGTCACAGGCTTCGTTTCGGTCATTCTTGTAAAACACATTTTTTCCGCTCCCTGTGACAATCCCCAAGTTTATGGCCAGTCGTACGAAATTTCCGGATCCTTCACATCTCAATTGTTTTATGAATCTCGTCGTGATATTCGAGGCTGGTGAGAGTAACGTTTAAATCCCCTGCACTTTGCTAATAAAAAAAAATCGATAATAAATTGGGGTACAAATGAAATAATAATGGTAATTTACGTCCTTTGGAGTAAAAATTTCGTTTCTATTGAAATAATACAAAAACGGTGTAAAATGACGAAATTTTTCAATGCCGATTTCAAATGAAAATAATATTTTTTGATAATTTTTTGAATTGTTCAAAATCGCATATTTCCTCGAATTCTGATGCGAATCCATGTTAAATTAAAAATTTCTTGAATAACCGAATTGTAAATGAGCGAAAATTGATTCGAACGTACGAGATATGAAGAGACGACATGTACATCACAAAAAGTTTGTAAATAGTGCAACGATATCAAGAAGTACACAGGGTGGAAAAGCGTTCAAAGGTGTACAGGTAATACGTGCCCTCCACAAAACGCAGAGTATTAGGAGAAGTTCATTCTGAGAAGGGCCCAACCGGTAATATCAGTCCCATCGAGGATATCCCGCACTTCGTCCGCCTTTTCAAGTCCCTTGAAAAGCTCGCTTTTTTCTCTTTTTCCAGAAAGGTAAAAAAAACCGAGCGAGAAAAGGACGGTAACGAATCTTTCACACCACACATCTTTATCGAATCTTCAACAGAAAAAATCTCAATGTAATGAAGAACTTGTACGGCACGCATATTAACGTCTACACAAATTTTAGTTCCACGTCATTTTAAAATGTAGCAAAATATTTTATTTGTTCAAAAAACAAGAATCTACGTCGGGTACATAAAGTGAAAAAGTGATACAGGATAATAATTATAATAGAGTATAACGTAAAGAAAATAGGAAAGTTCATAAACACTTTTCTTTCGTGATTTGAAACACATTCTTAAACACGACGAATTGTGTTTCGTCCGCTCACGACCACTAAACCATTTTCCTGCAGGTCCCTCAGTGAGTCCTCGAACATTTCGCGAGTCACCAACTACATGGAAAACCAAAAAAATGAACACTTTAGAGTTTTCTGCATATTTGATTCTCTAAAACTTATTTTAATAAACGATTTTTCGAGAGCGAAATAAAAAAATGTACAACTTACAGTTTGCGAATTTTCCCTGAGTTCCGTAAATACTTTCTGATAATTGAGAGTCTGAACCTTGCCCTTGCCTTCGATAAGTTTTTTCAAAACTTCGGTTAATTCTATTCGTCGTTTTCTCGCGGCTTCCGACATTCCGGTTGTCAAAATGCTTATGTCGATTTTACCACTCAGAGGATCGATCGCGGATTGTTTAAGCGCCTCGCGATGTAATCTGTAAAATTTTCGTAATCAATGATGAATGTTATACGTGGGACACCTCTCATATTACTAAAAGCAAGAAAACTTTATTTTAAATCTCTATTTAATTTTTTGGTTTACCTGCAAGCTTCCGCAACATCCTCAACTTCGACAATATTGCTCAATCGAACTTTTGCATGAGCCTCGGCGAGACGTATCAAAGACTCGAGCTGTCGCGGATAAGCGGTTATCTGTCCTCTACCGCTTCCAACACGACGCATGTCCACGTAAGCCTGAACGAGTCTCTGCTTCGCCTCGTCACTAAGAAGAGGATGAACATGTTCCTTTGCATACGCGATATAATCTCTTAGAATACTCATGTCGACAAGATCATCATCTTCCTGTTGAATGGTATCACAATAAAGTGAAACCAAATGTCGACCGAGGCGACGATCGAATCTTTCGTCATTTGAATCGAGCATCAAAAATATAAGATCGAATCGAGACATTAGTGTATGTGGCAGCATTACGTTCTCGATTACCTGAAATATAAAAAAATTGTAAATCTCGATGGATCTCTTGTTCTTATTTTTTGCGAAATGAGAGTGGTGGGTCTTACGGTTTTGTTTTTATTCCATTGAGATTCGACGGGATTGGCTGCAGCAAGTATACTCGTACGTGCATTCAACTGACAAATTATTCCAGCTTTGGCAATCGATAGAGTTTGCTGTTCCATTACTTCGTGGAGAACAGAGCGCGTGCTCTCGTTCATCTTGTCGAATTCATCGATGCAACATATACCGTTATCTGCGAGAACGAGAGCTCCGGTTTGTAGCATCAATTGACGAGTTTCTGGATCTTTCGTCACGTAAGCCGTCAGACCGACCGCGCTGGAACCTACATTTACGAAACAAAGATTCTTAACAAAATCTGTTGACTTTTTATTCATCTTTTAAATTTCTTAAGTGAAGTTGAAAGATTACCTTTTCCACTGGTGTATTGTGATCTGGGCACAAGATTGAAAACAAATTGCAAAAGCTGCGATTTGCTGGTACCAGGATCACCGCAAAGCAAAAGATTCAATTCCGATCTGAAATGAGTCCTTCCAAATGTTGTGTGCGTTTTCTTCGTACCGCCGAACAATTGCAATAAAATGCCCTTTTTGATATCCTCATTCTCATAAATACTTGGAGCAATATTTCTAGCCAGTCTCTCATAAACATCTTCCTTCTGGGCGAGCAATTTCAGCAATTCTATACGCTCAGGAGGAAAAGCGTGATCTTTGCCATCCTCTTGATCGTACAAGCGCTTAGAATCTTGTTTACGAAAATGCACAACATCGATATGTGTTTTATAAACGGAACGAACGTTCGAAACGCGAGGATTTACTTGAAGCGGGAGGGCTCGATAAATTCCAGTAACCGCGACTCGATCACCAGGTGAGACAGCATCGACGAGATCGTTGCGAGCATAACATTGGACCGTGTGAGGCGTTTGTCCCGCTGCCATATCATCGGGAGATTCTTGGAGTTTGATAATCTGCTGATCGGAAAAGTGGCTTCGATTGTGAATAAGCGAGAAACAATAGTTATTGTTGCAGTGAGTGCAAACGGTCGGCTCGGCGATGCGGCCGCGATCGATCTCGACCATCGTCGTGAACGCACAAACAACGCACTTGAAAAATGCTTCTCTCATTTCTGGCATAACGTTCGAGGTTCTCGTCACCATACCGTTTATCGTGACCAATTGATCGATATCCTCAGGGTTTAATTGACGCATGTTTCGAGTTTTCGCTACGTTGAATGGCCGAACCTGGATCTGATGCTCCAGAACAGCAGCTGGATATTTCTCGAAGAACATCTCATTTACCGCCATATCCATCGTCGGGATAACTTCTTGTGGATAACAAACGAGTTGACGGTACAATTGCTCATCAAACGCCTCCAAGTGAGCACAGTTTATGTTCAAGTACGGTTCTTCAAGAGTATGAATCTCGTCGAGTTTTTGCAAATAAAGCGGCTCTGTCAGATTCATATTATCAGGCAGCTCATCATTTTCAGCCTCAGGATCAATAAAACGATTCACGAAACGCTTGAATTGGTCTTTGCAACGATTCACGACAATATTTGTGCCCCAAATAACAAGCTGAGGTCCAGCATTCTCGCTTTCTGAAGTCTGCGGAGCTTCATTGGCATCTTCAGGAATCTGCAATAGTTTAAACAATAATATACAACTTAATATTACAACAAAGTACTATGACATTGAAAAAAAAATATTTCAAAGAGGAGATGACAAAGAGTAAAATGCAGAAAGTGTACTAACAGGCTCTCCGATGTTAACCTGGCGCATTCTCTTCTCTGATCTGATATCTGCTCTTTGTCTGACCGGAGTTCCTCGTATTCCACTTCTGGGAGTCCTTATGGATCCCAGCGAGCTTGGAGTACCGTAATTCAGAGGGGAGGAGAGATCTATCTCGCTCATACCAGCCTGAAGCGGACTGGTCTGCATCATACGATTTGGCGAAGACGCTGGGTGCGAGGAAGGTCCTTCCGACGAGGCTGCTATCATCTCCTGAGTCCTTCGGCTTCCCCATCTTAATGGAGTATCCACACAGGTCGAAGCACTTGGTCCTTTTTGTGGAGTAGCTTTTACAATAATGATAGTATTGTTGATAAAAATTTTTTTTTATAATTTACATTAGAAATTGATGGGATTGTTTCTTGACTAACCCTGTTTGCTGGGAGTTCCATTTTTATTCGGCGTGCCGCGCATTGACGAGGCGCGTGAACTCGGCGTTCTTTGTCTAGTTGGAGTAGTCGCAGAATTTTCATCCTCCTGCGAGTCCCTCGATGGGGGTGGTTTCATTGGACTTGACATTTTTTTATTTATTCGTATCACCAATAATTTATATTTGAGAAAATTCACCGTTCAAACTGCTCAGAGTATTTTGGAGCAATGTGTACTTGTGTACACCTCTGGACAGCTGCGCTTTTTCCCGCGTAAAATAAAATGCGGCAACGAAAGCACCCTCTATTGGGTATATTTTTGTGCACAGGACTTTTGAAAACGAATTATGTATGTAAATTTAAATATAAGACAATAAATACAGGATAAGGACCCGTATAGGTAATCAATATTTATCTAAATCAAGGTCATTGTTAGTTATTCAGTGACCTTCACGAAAATGTGCGCTCAGCACTATATGTACAATCATTTCATAAGTAAACCGCAGCATGTAATTCTTGGCGCGTAATCCTGGAAACTGCGTTACGGATACTTTTCCTCTATCGATTTACACTCGACATATTAATTAAAAACAAGTACATATTTGGATATATTGAAGAAAAAAAACAGGTAATTTTTTATTTACTACTTTATTTACTAGTGTTACTATGTACAGAATAATAATATTAATAATTGATATCCTGACAATTGTTTTTTTTACAGCGCCCATTTATTACTGTCAGTATTAAAATAGTAAATGTACCGTGAATGATACATTTTGGGCAATACGCCATGTCAGGTAATGGCAATCGTCGAAAAAATTTTTAGTTCATTTCCCCCTCACGTAGTCAAATTTGTTCGCGCCTTATCGCGGACCGTATTTGTGCTTAACAAATTTAACAATTAATTTCATTCACGTTCCTCGCATACCGAATATCTCAAATTCATTAAATTTTCCTCATATTAAGCACACTAAATGTTTTATGAAGTAATTATGTAAAAAATTCATTACTCATGAGATCAAATAGTTATAAAATATAAATTTTGGGGGGCACGTTAGGATGTGGGAAAATACTTAGATCTATAGAGAATAGAATAATCACAAGTCTCGTGAATCAGCGCTATGCTTTCCTTAACGAGCACTATATAGTAAAAGTAATAACTTTTTAATTTTTTGAATATACGATTTCTCTTGCGATTTACTATTTCGATCGTGTTAAAATCGATAAAATCGCCGCGAAAACGCTTTTAATCGTGTTTTTCTCCATCATAATTTGATTGCAATTACTCTTCTACAACTTTTCTGAAAGCAGTGAATGAAAAAGATGGAGAAAAGGAAAAAAGCAGTTTTGCATTGAGTTGTGGTAGATTTCTTTGGACGCTGATGTATATAAAAGTGTATATATACGAATAAGTAGCGTCCTTGACGAAGTGTCAACTCCATCTACTTATTTTGTGTTTCACGCTCTCCGATGAGATTTTCAAGTTTTCTCGTCAGAAAGGGAGTGTTCAGGGTCTTCTTTACGGGCGAAGGCCCTTCATTCGATGCATCAACATCCATTTCGTCCGACAGAAGTCTCTTTCCAACTCCCTTACGAGCATCTACGGATATCATCATACGATTGATGGCTTCAAGATCCTGCAAAATTATAATAAAATAGAATAAAAAATGTGACTCAAAATAAAATTATTGCGTCCTGAGAAATGTACAGGTATCTTTTATTCCGTTTTACCTTGGCAGGGCTGCGACTGAAACAATAAGTCAGTTGAGGTGCTGGCGAAGCTGATATCGCTTTCGGATCCAGCGTTCTCGTCATGACGCTGCTCGTGACACGCCTAACCGGTGAACTTATGGTCGACTGATTTCTTGGTAATGGACTGAGCGTGAGACAAGCTGCTGGTCCACTTCGCGACAATCCAAACTTATTGACAACGTCTTTAACTGCTGGTACATAAACCTCGTTGTAAAATTTGATCAAATCACCGCGCCTCTCGTCGCCGAAATTTTGCTCCGTTCCTGCCATATTCGAGGGTGTTGGTGGTGCAACCGCAGTTCCATTGTTAGCATTAGATTCCGTTGCGGTTTCGTCGTTGGATTGGGAAGACTGATTTGCATTATTCCTTGGCGCTTTACCAATGTAAACCGAACGATAGATGTGAGATTCCGCTTGTGGCTGAAATCTGTAGCATCTCATTATCTCCGTGAACGAATTACGATCGATCATCGCCAACTTGCATATGACGTATATCGCGCACATGAGAATCTGATCGAGATGGCGATCTTTCATCAGTTCTGTGCGATCTTGTATCGAGTACTCGAATATCGTCCATATCTTCTTTTTCAAATCTGTTTCCGTTATGACCAGTGAGCTGCAGAGGTTTTGCATTCTCACAGAACCTAGCATATAAAACTTGCGGAAGAAGAGGGCTACTGAACCCGTTCTGCGTGGTTTCGTTATGTCACGGTTCGCGACTTGAGAAGAATTCGTCGCTGTGTTCGAAGATCCTGTAACGTTTGAGGACGTCGCAGTATTGGTTGTGCTGTTGTTCGCTCCCCGGTTGCCACTTTGTTGATCAGGGAATGCGACGATTACTCTGGACGTTCCATCGAGCACCACGACTTTTGATGAGCATTTTTCCTTCAAAATGCTCTGACCACCGGCGCGATTGTCGGCAAAAAGACGCTTCTTACCAGCTCCCGAATTTGCAGGCGGTGATTGAAATCTATGAAGGAATAGAGATTAGTTATCAACTTTCCTTAATAATTATCGTGAAAAAGTATTAAAATTAATTGAAAATTACCTTTCGGAAGCGGACGATATCGGACTTTGCTGAATATCATGGATCGTTCCGCGATCTAGAGCGAGTCTTCTCAAAACTGGCTGGCCTGGAGCATTCGGATCTTCCGGATCTTCTAGAGTTTCAGGCAGAGAAACATCAGCGCAACTAGGGACACCTCCTGGTGTTTCTTCGATAGCTTGCCACAACGGACTGTTGGATTTCCATGCGAGGGATTCCAGTATTTTTTCCTCGATGTTGTTCAAGTGCTTGACAACATCACGCGGCAACTGTTCCGCTCTTACAATGATCTCAATTACCTTATAAAAATAATAAGGCTCGAGATTCAAGATTTGTAGTATCCATGGGAAAAGTCGATCTTGTCGAGAGTTCTTGTAAGACCAAATCACTATTTCGAGACAACAGGCGAAGAGGCATTGCAAAAATACCTCATTCAACAGCAAATTCTAGAAAAAACAAAATAGTCAGTTGCACGATACAATAAAGAAAAAAAATCAAAGATATTGACAAAATTAAACTCTTTTTACCCCTATATCGTAATTAGGTTTCATGCGCTTTTCCTCGGTGAGAATGACTTCGAGGAGCTTATAGAACAAAGTTTGTCCCAGGATTAGACGTTGTCTACCAAAATCGACACTCGTTGAATCGCCGTCTTCCGGATTTGTCGTATACGTCGAATAAAAAATTTCGCTCATGTCGGCTATTTTTCCTTCGACGAGGCTTTTTGCATCTTGAGAGCAGTCTTTGTACATCTCGAGGAGTGTTTCGCTCGGTGATGGTTGACGTCCTGCGAGCAATGCTTGAAGACGAATGACGCTCTGAGTCACAGCTGACGCGGGTGCTGAATTACCGAGTTCTTTAGTTTTCAGATATTTTCTTCCGGTCAAAGGAGTAGGAGGTGCAAGATGGTGGCTAGCCTGAAGACGAGATAATAAAATAATTTCATCAGTTAATTTTTTATAATCAACTACCTCACTGTATCTGTACAATTTTCAGGAAACTCACGTTAAACTCGTCTCTTTTGAGCTGGAATTGCTCACGAAAATCACCGACGTTCGGCATTCTTGTAGGTGAGCCAATATTATTGCTCGCATCAGCGCCTAAGTAGTAGAGAAAGGTAGAGTATTAATTAATGCTTTATCTATCAAACGAAATAAAATTAAAATCTTTTGAAATGCACGTGTAATCTTTTAATCCATTTAAACAATTGCTAAGCGAAACAAATGAATCACAAACGTACGATAGTCTTTTAAAAAATGTGAAACAAAAGAAGACTACTTTTTAAGAATGGATTCGAAAAAAATTAAATTGTACCTAAAAAGATTCTCTCATCAAAATCTCCAACGCTCAAAACGTGTTGCTCATAAGCTCGATTGATAGCTTTTTGATTTCCGTCAAAATTCAGCGGCTCAAGAATGCCCGATAGGCTTGATTGTTCTCCACGTAATATTTTTTCATTGAAAAGCCGGTTGACATGCTTCTTGAGAGTATACTCTTTGATAACTTTGGCCTCAAAACCAATCGCCTCGTGACGTTCACAGAGTAGATTGACGATGCAGTCGGGTGTTCTCGGAGGAACGAAAGATTCGTCGTTAAAATTTGCAGGCAAACCTAAAATATTTTATACAAAAAGGAATTATTACTTAATTACACGTAAAATATATGTTTATACAATGTAATTATAATAAAACTTTTATAATACAGGAAAGAAGAATCAAAGAGTGGATAATTTTACCTGGAAATTCTGGATTGAGCAGGTCTTTTCTATTGGCCATGAGTGCATTGCTGTAGACCAGATCGCAGCATCCAATCAGCAAATGATAGGAATTGACAAGATCATCAGATATTCCAGGATAAGCACCTTTTACGCATATAAACAAAGTCCAGCAAAATTCAAAAACCCTTGAGGGGGTACAGGGCATTGGTCTATGCCTTCTTGAGCGAGCTGCTCGTGAGCTATCCTCATTAGGATTTTTAAATATATCAATAAACATTGGCTGATATTTTTGAAATATCACCATGGAGACAGAAAAATTGCGCTCAAGTTTTTCTATTTTGATTCGAAAATCTTCTGGCATGTTTGCCATGTCAGCCCATGATTTGCATTTTGAAAAAAATTCTATCAAGGAGAGATTGCAAAGTCTTAAAAGACGAGTCAATGAGACACAATTCCCTTCAACACTTGTGCCTGCTCGACCAACGGTTGGTGTTGATGAAGTACGACAAGCAACATAAAGAGCACATCCTATCCAATGCAATTGATCACCCTGTGATGGAAAAAAAATTTTTTTAAATATAAAAAATACATCAATTGGAAAGAAATAAATCAACAAGAAAACAACAATGTACTAATTGAAAAATTCAATGGAAAGGATAAAATGATATTTCAATCGTAGAAATATTTTCCCAAATTTGACTAATATTGTTTCAAGTAATCTATTACAGATATTCAACAGTAACCAATGCAACATTTAACAATGTTTGTAACAAAAGTAAAGCTTGAAATTTGGCTTCTTGAATGTGAATATTAAGTTTGAAGTTTAAGATCAAGTAAAATACTCCAAGGGATCAAAGAATGCACAGTCATTGAGAGAAATTTAAAGCTTATTTTGATTAGAAATTTTTTAAAAAGCATAACAACGTTTCATATATATATCTAATACCATTTGTTTGATGTAATTTTTCAGCAAAAAATAGTAGAATGTTTTTATGAGAATGAATAGGTAAAATTCAGAAAATAAATGTCATGCTATGAAAAAATGTAAGGAATTAAAATTGAATGTGAAAGATGAGTGGGTTGAGAAATTTGTATTTTTGTTAGATAAGATAAAAAAATGAGGGAAATAAAGAAAGAACGGGGAAAAAAACGAAACAAACGTCGTTCGAGGAGTGAAGGCGAGAGAGGAGGACGGAATTCTGATTGGAAGGGAAAGAGTAAATCGCGATATACACAAAGTAGTAACCTCAAGTGTGTAATTTTGTCGAATTGTCGAATAAGATTTCCAAGCATCAGACGCTGCAGTAGCATCCATATTGAGCTTCTGGCATAATTCCTGGTGTCTGCTGTACGTGGAATCCTCGACGTTGTCCGATTGCCCCATGTTGCTTTTATTATATTTATATTTTTTTCAAATACCGCGATTTTGTATTTTCTTATTTAATCCGGCTCGTAAACAACACTTTTCGGATCACTGAAATAATTGAACGTCAACGTTGATTAGGGCGAACGAAAAATGCTTTTTTTATCACAACGAGAGGAACGCGATTAGAGAGACTGGGGTGCGCCATACACGAGTGAGTAACACAGGCGTTCGTTTGGCGGGAAAAACACAGAGAACGGCCATCTTTGCAGGTTTGGCGGGAGAACGAGTTACATTTTTCTTCAGAGCGATCGTGAATCGCCATCCAAAAATAGCAATCTATCTGCTACACTGTCGATATTAATTTTTATCTTATAACCAAAAACAGATCAAATTATGTAATAATTTGAGATTAAAACCAATGAATGAGAGGTTGTTATTACTGAGAGCAATGACTTCGCTATATCTATATATAAAATCCAAGAAAAAGCGCCATGGAAGCTTTTAGATGACGACGACAGATAGCGTTCACGTTTTTCTTAAAAAAAATTTTTTTTATGCATTTTGTTTGTTTTGTGAAAAGGAAACGAATGTAAACAATGATAATAATCGATGAATTTTTTCGAATTTATTCAATCAAAAGTGAATGTGGTTTATTGTTCAATAAGACAATTCACGTGATCGAAAATATATAAACATAAATTATAAATAAATTAGCAAAAAATAAATGACGTTTTGCATAGAAAAAGGTCAAAATGAGCTTTTTGCTGGTTTTGAAGATCACAATAATTATTGTAGATCATTTTTAGTTGGAACGTTTGCCGTTAAAATCATAAGCTTTTAGCACAACGATGGTAAATAGAATGCTTTTGGTACAACACCTTCATAAACTTAGCCTACTCATTTAAAATTTTTTAATAATTACAGGTAGTGAATACCGATGATTACCTCGATATTACCCGCTCGTACCCAAACCTATGAGTTCTTTCGCAAAAGATGAAAAAAATTGAGATTCAGCTACTTTCACGTATGTTCCTCTTCCATAAAAAAAACCTGAATATTATGTTTGTTATAACCTAACAGACATTTATAAATAAATTATAATAACAGTTAGAAAGTATCAGAAAATTTTTATTGCTTGGGTAAAAAATATTTTTTCGTTTTTTATCAAGGGGCATTTCATCTCACATTCGGCTTGCGGTTGCGGCCTTCAGACGAATCAGACGCCGCGTTTGTAGGATGTCTCCGCTCTCATTGTGTATGTACGTTCATTGCTGAAATATTGTTAGAGCGTTATAAATGATTTAAATATTGACACATGTGGGTGTATTGTAATTTAACATAGCTATCATGTAAATAAAATTTCTGTCGGTTAAGATCGTTAAGATATCGTAATATGAGAGATCGAACGTACAACCTGCATTGATAAACGTTAGAGCACAAGTTTTGAGGTTATCTTCGAGGAATAAGTGCAAGGATACGATGGGAACTCAGGAAAACTCATCAGTGACGAGTACGTCAAAATCGAATAACATAAACGCAGCCAAATGTTACGGCAAAATAGTTCTAACGTTACAGAATTGCCTATTACCTGAGGAAAAACTGAATTCGACTCCGTCGTTTTTGGACGGTCTCGACGCAGAAACGGAGACCGATTTGCGAATATTGGGCTGCGAATTAATCCAAACTGCTGGAATACTCCTAAAGTTGCCACAAGTTGCAATGGCTACTGGTCAAGTAATATTTCAACGATTTTATTACAGCAAATCGTTAGTAAGACACAATATGGAAACAACCGCAATGGGCTGCATTTGCCTGGCTAGCAAGATCGAAGAAGCTCCGCGACGTATACGAGACGTGATAAACGTATTTAATCACATAAAACAGGTTGGCAATCAAAAAGCTATACAACCGGTAATTCTAGATCAAAATTATGTGAGCTTAAAAAACCAGGTTATCAAATCTGAACGTAGAGTCCTCAAGGAATTGGGTTTTTGCGTCCACGTTAAGCATCCGCACAAAATCATTGTTATGTATCTCCAAGTACTTGGATATGAAAAGAATCGGGCTCTTATGCAACAGTGCTGGAATTACATGAATGATTCATTACGTTCGGATGTCTTTTTGAGGTATCATCCGGAGACAGTTGCCTGCGCTTGTATTTACCTTGGTGCTCGCCAGCTGCAACTTCCTCTGCCGATCTTGCCTGAATGGTTTTCGCTCTTCAAAGTGAATGAAGTTGCCATCAGGGACGTCTGTCGTCGGATTCTGCGGCTGTATTCTCGACCTCGTGTCAAAGCAGAGATGCTTGAAAAAAAAGTAGAAGAACTTCGTCGTCAATACGAGGAGGCGCGGTCTAAAGCTCGCGGTACCGATGTCGACAGCCACACTCCGAGTCCTCCGCTTCCGAAACATCACAATGCCTGGGGAGGCTTCATCAGTCGCAGCGGCACACACGCGCTTCCTGAGAGAACAAAATCTCCAAGACGCTCCAAGTCCACGAGTCCCTCACCGTCCCGCGGAGATCCTACGAAACATTCCAAACGTAAAAAACACACGAGTCGCAGTCGATCGAGGAGCCACAGTCACGGGCACACACACAAACCAAAAAAGACTCAAAGACGCAGATCCGGAAGTCACAAATCGTCCCGCACTCGATACAGGTCAAGAAGTCGAAGTCGTGACAGGGATGCCGAAAAATCGAGTAAACATCGCAACAAACACAGACGTCACTGACTCCCTACATCATTTATATAAGTCCAATGCAGTTTCGTATTTTGTATTTCAGGCAAAATACTCTGTAATGTTATACAAATTGTCATAATAAATCCACATTTTTCGTACATCATTAATTACCACGATAATTTTGTTAATGTATTTAGTTCTGTGTCACTAAAGAATAATCCTCTTTTCTGCTCCTGCACGACGTGTGAAATTCCATATACATGATTTCAGATCAATTTTTAGGAATCCTATTAATATTCGAAATCCATATATTAAGAGGTGGACGCGAAAGATATTTTGTCTCGTGAAAAATATGCTAAATTATTTTTCAATAACAGCTATGGACTCTACTACCTTAAAAAATGCAATTGGAAAAAAATTGCACTATTCATTCGAGGTATTTATAAATTTATGCAAATTTGGATTAAAATGTGATTTCTATATTATCTGTATGTGTTACACGTATAATTTTTCACTTTTATCTTTGTTACATGATATCGAAATATATTCCACAAAATTTATAAATGCTGAGAACGAGTTTCTCGTTTGAACACGTTTGTTAACTTGGCGCTCCGTCTCAGGAATTTTTTTTCCTATCCAAATTCGTTTCAATGTGTGTTCCACGCACTAATGGGCATGCGCACTGGCAGTATATACACATATATGTATAAGAAATATGTAGATATATATATAGAATTCCTCATATCGATGAAAAACCACGAGTTGTGCTCGATGTTCGGCCTACACTCTCAGAAACCAATACACGAAGATCTGTTTCCTAATCTGGTCTTCATATTAGTTTTCATAGCTCGTCCGGCCAAGAGCAGTTATGCTTGGTGTTCCATAAGGTTTCCGAACAAGCGCCTATTTTATAGATAATTTGATACTCACGTGGCTTCTGAAGGGTGTTTAGAGCAAAATGAATAATCGACTGAGTTAACGATTCTCGGTTGCATACGGGAGAGAGAAATGGAGTTCGCATCATCTGGATAATTTGCTTATTAGTGTCCGCCCTTGTTACTTTCTATTTAAAACGAAGCCAACTACGTGAATATCTCATCAATTTTTTCAATATATATCTCTGGTGCTTATGCTAGGAGCGGATCTGCCGAAGTTTTGAATTTAATCGTTGCGGACGTCATCAGAGGTGAATATACAATTATTTTCATTAGGTTATGTATGATTCCTACTTCTTGCTAATTACCAATACAACACATTACAAATTAAGCTCGGGTACATCTGTCAAGCTTTTCTAACCTACGATTTGATCTTTTTTTATCATAATAACGCAATCATGTACATAAATATTCATTTATGTGGGTGCGGCAAAAATGGATTGCAAGAGTTGACAAATCATAACTGTCATTTGTCTTGCAAACACTTAGTGTTTTTTTTACGAGCTGCACAACTTATACTTTTATGCCAATTCATTCCCGTAATAATTGAATAATTAAATAAATGAAGATCTTAATCTAAGAGAACTCATTTTACATTTTATCTTCCATCCTGATAAAAGATATATTTGACAAGGTGGCTTCAATATTAAGTCAGAGAATATATTCCCGTTTCTATAACAATTATAAATTGTAAAACAACTTTGATATATCAACAATTAATGTGTTCAAGAGTTTCATTTATATTTTTAAAATTTTGTAAAAAGTTAATGGAAATTTCGAAAAATTGCTTTCTAGAGGATGCTCCAAATCTGAAAATTGTACAACATAGAAATCATATGCAATAAACGTTTTTAAATCAAGACAAATTCGATTTTTTAAATTTTGCTGCTAATGTTAGTAGATTTTGTTAACTCAATGTTTATACTTTTAAATTTTTATGTTGGTTTATATCAATATTATACTATTACTATTTTATAATGTTACTATTATCTTAGTAAAATCATATGTTACTTCAACGCTTCATATTTTTCTATAATTTATCCAAAGTAAAAGCTTTAAATAGATCAAGCTACTCTATTAGAATGCTCTAAAATGAATGACACTATAGCTTGATTAGAAGCAACTATAAACTTGGATAAACGATTTAAGATGTTTACATGTGTGTCAATCTGTTTTTAGTTTCCTTGGAGAATGGACAGCTCTGACTACGAATTGGTTCGTA
Organism: Cremastinae sp. B BG-2022a; assembly: GCA_030522605.1. Classification (NCBI taxonomy): domain Eukaryota; kingdom Metazoa; phylum Arthropoda; class Insecta; order Hymenoptera; family Ichneumonidae; species Cremastinae sp. B BG-2022a. The sequence goes on along the minus strand of JAPYYX010000477.1, from coordinate 21,353 downwards.
ACATGACACTCCTGTTTTTTTTTGAACGATTGATGGACAAGGGTGGTCCTCGTACACTGCACGATCTGAGTTGTCAGTTTGGAGCAAAAGGATTTACAAAAGAGATGCGACAGATAGCAGGGGGTTCGCAAAGTGGGCTGAAGAAGTTTTTGTCACAGTATCCAACACTTTTTATCATTGATGGTGATCACGTGTCCGTTAACACCTTTCAACCGGTTGTAGAAGAAGATGCAGGACTCTCGAAAACGAGTAAACGCGACTATGCCCGAGAAGCGGTTGAATATTTTGCTAATAAATTAATGCAATATGGTGCTGGAACAAAAGTTCCAATAAAAACCTTATTAGGACATCGGTCTCAAGCTTCCCCAGAAGTTCGGCACATTTCTGGACAACATTACAAAGAATTCAGAGACTTTCTTATGAAATATCCAAATGATTTTATTGTAATGGAGGATAATGTGATGTTAAAACAATTCGAGGGCATTGAACCTGAACCTTTTCATGAAGTAGAGACAGATATTCCCGTAGACCAAGAAATTACAGGGAGATTAGTAGATTTTTTCACCAAGCATATCGAAAACGTTGGATCTGTTGTTGTCGATCAATTGCTGAGTTTGGCTTCCGCTACGTTTCCCGAAAAATCGTGGATAACTATGTTCACGACTTCACAAGATCTTTCGACGTTTCTGAAAATGTTTCCTGATACCTTCAATGTACAGAAAAATATTGTCACGTTGATTCGCCGTAAAAATTTTTCTCCCCAAGAAACGGGAAATGTGAAAAATACTTCAGATTCGTCGAATATGATGAATAATGTCTCAAATTCGATAAATCAATCTGAACCTTCGGAGGAAATGGAGACTCCGCAGAGTTCATCGATTACAGGAGCATTCTCCACAAACGAGTTGCCAAAAACTGAACAAACGCCTTGCGGAATACGGCCCTCGGTAGAAAACGAATCTAGTTCACCCACATTGAGCTTGCGTCAACAGAGCTTGAAGCAACGAATTAATAATCTCGTCATGAAAACGCTTGCTGATAACATAGAAAAAGATCGATGTCTTCACACACTACATGCGGGAGATGCCTGGAAGGTGAAAGTTCTTCAACAGACGAAAATAATAGTGAATCCAAAGGAAAGTCTCCAGATCGTCGATGAAATTATGAATTCGACTCAATTATTGTCGGAAAACGGCCACGTGATCATTTCCTTCGATTGTGAAGGTATAAATTTAGGTGTTAAGGGACAATTGACACTTCTGCAAGTAGGCACGATGCAAGGACAAATCTACATCTTCGATTTGTTCACTTGTCCGAACCTTATAAAAGCTGGTGGAATTTCCAAACTTCTTGAAAGCTCTAACGTTGTAAAGGTGAGATATACACGAAACATTGATCGCAAAGAATTACGAAATATTACATTATTTTATTACTGCCATTTCATTAAATGTATAATTTTTTGTTACAGGTCGTGCACGATTGTAGAAACGACAGTGTCAATCTTTTCAATCAATTTGGCATCAAACTCTCTAACGTTTTCGATACCCAGGTACGTATTAAAATATAAAAAGATTTCTTAATATTTGACAATAATACAGAGTCGTGATTCATGAATATATAGTATCCACCAATTGAAGTGGGACACTTTGATTTTTTTGTACTATGTTTTGCGAGAGTTCACCAATAACCCGATTGCACAAAGGTATATCGAATGTGTATTGCCTGAAGATCGAAACAAACCTATCACATTTATAGAAGGAAAATTTTATAGCATTAGGAATTGAAAATAAATTATATAGCAACGAATTTTTTCCACATGAAATATCGAGACTTCTAGTTGACTTACAATCAGAGAAAAAGGATGCGAGCATCGAGGCTCTACCTCGGATCGAAATTTTTCAGGATATCACGCAATGATTTGTTACGTTTGAAATATAAATCATCGTCTATGGAAATCATCCACGATAACGAACAACCGCAAATTTGCAGATCTGGTTACGAAATTTGCAAGATTCTCGTATTTTCGTATCTGCCAAGTCGCTCATCAAGAAAATTGTAAATAAAGGTAATAGTGCTTGGAAAGTCTTAGATTTCGGCCACGAGCAAGTTTATCCGGATAAGACTGTATTTGAAAAAGTCTCAAGGTATTTTCAGCGTGTATACAGTCGTGTTGATGCATGATACCAAACCTGTCGAATGAAACCTCAGAAGAAACAGCTTACTTAGAAATGAAAGCTTATTCATAAGGGTGTATCGACCCTTCTTTTCAGAATCATAAAAAAATCTCTAAAATGTGATGACATTTTTTGTTAATATTTTTTAACAAAATTTTGCGAAACTAAAAAAAGGATGCACTGTTCAATTCATTCTAGACACAAACTACTGTAGTTGAGTATGAGTCGAAAGTCAATTACAAAAAAATCTTCAATTCGACAGTTTAGAAAATTGAAAAAAGCTTGTGGGAGTATACGACTAATAGTACGTTAATACGTACTTTAATTCTTTGGTATATGGCGATATGCTTGCTCGCTGTGCTGTTTTCCTGTGAATTTTCTGTTATTTTTGGTTATAGCAGTATTCCGAAATTTTTTTCCTGCACTATATTTATTTTATTTGTCTGCACACATATTGCACGTTGTTAGAAATAATAATATTTGAAACGTATTGCTACAATAGTTTAGCTATGCAGTGTGATTGCAAAAAACTGCACAATAATTTAGTAAAAATATTTTTTACTGAGTTTTAAATTGAAAGCGGCTAATGATTGACTCTGATTTGAACAATCACAACCCAATTTCTCTATTATTCAGCTGCTGATATATTTCTTCTGTAAGGCACGCAGATCATCCTGAGTTTAAAAGAAAAAAATTGAATAGGATTATTTTTTGTTAGCAAGAAAAATATTTGTAAAACTATTTGTAGAGCTGAAACCAATCGTGTGTCAATTTTGGGAATCGGATTTATTTTCAATAATTTAAAAATTAATAATTTTATTATCCATGAAGGGTGAGTTTTATCCAAAACCGCGAAAGAGTACAAAAATCTAGCTGCGCCACTTCAATTGAAAGATAATATATTATTTTTACTTACGAGTCATTAATTTTATCTAGAGCAATTCAATCATGTATTTTTTTTAATTTTTAGGCTGCCCATGCTGTCCTTCAGTTTCAAGATACTGGAAAGCCAGTGTACAAAGTGAAAAACGTAAATTTAAATTCCTTATGTGAAATGTACGGTGCTCCATGCAATCCCATGAAAGAACAGCTGAAGAATATTTATCGACGTGATCAACGATATTGGGCTCGTCGACCTCTCTCCCGAGAAATGATCATATACGCGAGTGGTGACGTTTTGGGTCTAGTTCCACAAATTTATAAAGCTATGTCGAGGTCAGTTTTACCTACATTCGTTTTCAAAAAAATTTGTATCTTAAGATATTTATGTTGTAACATAAAAATTACACGAATTCTCATTATATTTATGTTTTCCAGGCTTGTCAAAACGGAGTCACAAAAGTTGTTTGCCGAATTATGCGAGGAACAGATACAAATGCACATAAATCCCTTAGACGTCAAGGCGAAAAAAAAGCAACGAAAAATTGACACGGAACTTTCCGATTTACGAAAAAGAGTGGAAGAAACTATAGGAAACAATATCGTTTTAAGTAATCGCGAGATACGACTGTTACGTTACTTGGCTCTTACGGACGTTGAGAAAGAGAGACTCAAATGTAATTCGAAAATAGCGAGAAAATTTGCGAAGCTCGAGAGCATGGGTCAGGATAACAAATGTGATTCCAGCGATGACGATGATGAGGATGACAAGAATGTGGACGCCTCTTATCCAAGCTTGGAAAGTTGTGCATCTGACAATTCACAATCTGGTAAAAATCAACTTCAATACAAATTTCGTGTTAATCCGACCTTACTCCAAAATGCAAGAAACTCTTAAAGTATATTCATATTTTTTACATAATTTTTTGTCTCATAGGCGACGCAATTTTTGGAAAAGCCGATGTTGGACCAACTCTTTCAGAGTCCATGCAGATGGTCGACGAAATTTTGTGTGACGAACAAATGGACGAGCTGGAAAAAATCGAGAAATTAGAAGCCATACTCTCCACCGCTGCGCATCCAACGACAGAAAGCACACTTCCAAAAAATGCTGAGAACAACTCCGCAAAATGTAGATGCGCGTGCGAAGAAAAATTAGCTAATCGGATAGAAAACACGACTGAATCTGTCGCCGATGCAGCATGCCAGACTCTCAGCACTGGCGACATCGTTATTACGAGGATTTATTTAACCGAGGAAGAAAAAGAAAGAGAACGATTACTTAGTTCGTCGCGCACATAAATCAACATTCAAGTGTAGATTAAGGATGTACTTGCATGTAACGAAATTACAGATAATTTTTTTCAATACTTACATGGAGGCTGCTTAACATCACACGTAAGTGTATAAAATTCCTGAAATCGAAATAATTTTTTTAGATATCGCAATATTTTTCAAACACCGATAAATTGTTTAATGCAAATTTGTTTTGAAGTTAAAATCATATACATTAACTATCCATTATTAAAAGGTGAAACCGTTCCAAATTTTGTTTAGTAAGGTAAAAAACTGGCCAAGCGATTCATCAAGAAATTACGTTTTTAAAATCTAACCTAATGGCTTTACCTATGATTTGTATTTGAAAAAATTTACGCTGTGACGATCGTGCAAGAACCTCCTTAAAGTTATTACGTCTGTAAAGAAAATATGCAATACACAAGCAATCAGATTTGTCGAAATCTTAATGCCATACGTGCCTCATATATTTGTATTATTTTATCCAGTATTGACTGTGATTCTGCTGTGCTTGTTATGAAATTTTTATATTTCACATTTATTCCACGAGACTACATGGTAGAATCTCTATTTGGTTGTTGTATATTAAAACTTTCGAGTGAAACAAAATTTTTTATATCATAATTCGTCTTTACGATGATTCGATCAAGTGCGAACGTGCTTTATAATCATGTTAAGTATATCTTTAATCTTACAACAAAATTCCTTTTGTTGACACGAAAAAAGGTGCGTGAACTTTCAAAAGCTCAATGGAATATGGTAACAGGGATAATAAATTTGGCCAAGGAAAATCAATTTACAATCAGAGGACAAATATTCTTACAATTATAATTTCGTACTCCAAAGTTATCATTATTTGTCCCAGCCAATTGTGAATCTATGAGTCCAGATATTTCAATATTTGTTACTTTATGGTTGAAACTGTTGTTATAAATTTATATATACGAAAATAATGTAGAATGAAAAATGCCTTAATTAACTTGTAGAATATTTTTTGTCTCGAAAACTAAAATATACTGGATAAAGCCAAACTTTAAACATAATAAAATATGCATAATGAATTCGTCGAAAAGGAGCGAAAATTGCTGTAAGGCGTTAGAAATGAATAGCGAACGAACTAACAAAATGTACGAGTGAGGAAAACGTGAGAGAATGTGAGCGCGTGTATGTACGATGGATGAAAGCGCGTGTTCAGGTTACCAGTGTGTTCTGGAGTAAGAAAATAAAAAACGCTGAATTTTGAATAAAATGAGTAAAATTACAATTCAATCATCGCAGTGCCCTTCTCCCCTTCGACCATAAAAATTATTTAACAATTCCTGTTATCTTGCAATTTTTTTCGTGTTTTTTATTACAACTCTCACATACCAATAATAAAGACGTATTTTTCTCATGTATTGTTTGATTTGTACGAATAATACGCAACGTTTGTCTTACAAAATAATAAGTTAGAGAGAGTTTAAGTAAAAAAAGTAGAGAATTGATAAAATAAAATAATAAATTTATATATAAATTTTTTTCTGCAATGAATTTATTTAATTAAAAATAAATCAAGAAAATTGTTTATCCGAAGTAAACCGGGTCGTATTTATTGTTTTCCAATTGTATCACTGATGGACAATCGTGTGCTATCGAAAAAATAATCTCATATATTTTTGTATTTTTACTTCTTTTTGCTGAAATCAATTCCTTGATTTACATTAATTCAAAAATAACAATCTGATCATCCAAAATTCAATCGGGTTTGGATTTATTATTTTTCATACGTCGATTGTCGGCAATCGTGCACTATCGATAAAATAAGGATCGTATTTATGATAGTGGAAACCCATTCGCGATGAGAAACAGAAACAGCGACTAATATTATCGGCACGTAGTTCCTGGTATAATTTCGTGGCCATAAAAATTTTTCTATTTTTTCGTCCATCTGCTATCGTCACGTTTTTTATTATCATGAGATAACGAAGTGAAAAGTTTTGCAAATCGATGAAAATATTCATTGCAGAGCGGTATGAAGTCGTATCGGTGATGAGAATTATTAGTACGGCCCTGAGCCACGACTACTGCCACGATGGCCGAGGAGCCCGACCCAAACGAAGGAGCGACGATGGAAAATGTGACGCAAAATGAATCCAAGGTACGCGGAAAAAGAAGATTTAAATATTGAAAAAATGTTTGCGAGGATAGTTCGTTTTGTCTTTTACCATCTTTTATACGTAATCAATGGTCAAGTGAAACAACGGTGAAAGTTATTCTGAAACTTGTGTGTGCTTTTGGATTTTGACAGGTCAGTGCCGGAGGACCAACAGTGAGCAACGAAGAAAACGAAGTTGGTGCATTGGAGTTTCAAGCGTCCCAGGTTATCTCGAGACTCGAGGAAGCCGTCGAGAGAGCTGCCGAAGGCGGCGGCACGACGTGGAATAATCCTTCGGGATTTCTAACACATCCAAAAACAGCCGAAGATATTTTAACACTTATACAGGCAAGTAGCAATGCATCAATTTTCTCACAATAACACCGCTTACTCGTTGCTTTTTCATTGGCGAACTTAATATTTGTTTTTTTTTATCTCATTTTTCTGCCATTGAAACTGGTGATGATTAATTTAAAGTCACCTGGCCCATTAACATGCTTGTCATAGATTACGACCCAATTATTTACAACTCCAAAACATTTGCATTTTGATAAATTGAAATGTCATTTTTACAAATCATGAATTGTAATCTCTTCATTTTATTAAGTTAAATTTAAATAATGTGATTAATATTTAAATAACATTAGTTCAGTATTAAAAAAATAATTTCTAGTAATTTGATATATTAAAATGAGTATCGTCATTTTTGTATCACTTAAAAATTCATTTACTGACACACTACTTCCTTTTCCTCAGATAAGATTATTACTCAGTGTGAAACAAGATATTGCAATCTGAGAAAATATTACATATCAAAATATGTTTTGTTTCTGCAGGACCTTGTTATTCATGAGGATTCACCACAAACAAATGAGGATGGAACGCCGGAGGCAGCAGCGAGTCAAGTAACAAATTTGCCACCACTGACAGAAGCAGCCAAGTTGGCTCTGGTGGCACATTCCGTCTCGGCTTATGCAGTTGCTCTACCCAGGCCTCATGCTCAACGTTTAGCAGGACGTCTTGCCGCTGACACAACGAGATGGTTGAGTCATATATTCCATTTTGTAGACTGTGCCTCTTCCTTTCACGAGGATCACCTGGAAGGCCTTGTCCGGGTAACCAGGCTAGCTCTTCACAGGAAGTATCCTCGTTACATGGAAGAAGGTTTCACAGCACTGGCCTCATCTCCGCCATTGATATACAGCTCGGTAGCAGCACCTCTGGGTGTTGTGCAGCATTTGTGCCGTCAGGTACGAATTGAATTGAAATGTGAATTTCACACTTATCTCTAAAAAAGAGAAAATTTTTTTCGATTTTAAATTCGATTTTGTTATTGTTTAGCTCTCGTTGCCACTGCACTGCGTTCGGCCTATTCCACATAATACAATGTTTGGATCACCTCAAAGCATGGACGTTTCAGCGTTAGAGCGTCGTTTGGCGGAAGACAGTCAATCGAATAGCGTAACGCCTCTTCTTGTTCTTGCCGAAGCTGGCTCTGTACTTACCGGACACTGCGACAATATAGGTCGATTGCGTGAAATTTGTGACAAATACAACGTCTGGCTTCATCTTCGAGGACATTCATTAGCCGCTTTGGCTCTGAGCAATTTCACGAAAGATTTGGTAAAATTCTGAAACTTTTTTTTAAGCAAAACGTATTTTTAATTTACCTTATCAAATTTGTGACTTTTTGCAGCCCTCAAAGATTGCAGATAGCATTACACTGCCTCTGGGTGTCTGGCTCGGTATTCCTTCGCTACCAGTAGTTGTATCCTTTTTTAATCTCATTTCTAGTTAATAAGTGTGTTTTATCCTACAAAATTCTGAGGAAAATCAACAAAATTTTCAATGAACATTTTCTTAACTCGTTTTATTATCAGACGTTGTACAGACTAACCGATACGAAAGGAGGACGGCCAACACAGAGAGATACGACGCTGTCGCTCGTGTCTGGCTTGATGGCAGATTCACTGTCAAGAAAATTACCGACTTTGCCCCTTTGGGCGGCTTTGCAAGTTTTAGGTCGAGAAGGTATTCAGTCTAGATTCAAAAGGTGCTTCCTCGTGGTTGAAGAATTGTATAATAAAATTAAAAAATTGCCCTGCATTAATTTGCTTGTAAGTTTAATGAATCACTGTTTAAAACCGTATCGTTAGTATACTGAAGAGATGGTAAAAATGTTTTTGTAATTCGCAGAGTCAAATTCCGGGTGGTGCAACTGGAACTTACACGATAAACGAGCTGTCGACGAATGTTATAAACAGTCCTCAGCTCTTTGAGATTGTCGCCAGTGCTTTGGTATTTCAATTTGTCCCAAGCGATCGGGATCCTCAATTGAACGAGCGTGTTCCACCATATTATGACAAATTAAATTCTTGGCTTGGACAAATACTGCAACGAGATATCGAAAACGTTCAGATAGAGCTTTGCGAGATTGAACAACACGGTGTGGCCATAAGAATTTGTCCACTCGAAAATCCTGAGAGGCCACCGTCTGACGAGGACATTGAAAATGTCGTCGCCTGTCTCGAACAGCAAGTCGTAAGTATTGTGTGTTTTTTGCTTTAAGTAATAAAAGCAGAAAGTAATTTATTAATAAATGATACTGAGCATAATATCTAATAATAAAATATAAATCACCTTGAATATACAATTAGTAATTATAAATTTCGTGCAGGAAATTTTATTAGCAACGGTTGAGCACAAAGATACGTTTATTCGCCTCGTGACGGACAACGATTCTTTACACTTTGTCGATATGCCAGGATGGGCGGGTCTTGGTGGTGTGCGTTATGCCCCGCCAACCTGGATTCACGTGATGACCGATCAGGCGAAAGAGGAACTGAATAGACTTAATATACAATTAGTGGATACTCTTCGTAGCACGGATGCCGCATTTTCGCTGGGTGAAGGAGCCGATGGTCTTGCTTGTGTTCGATTTGGAATGGTTACGCAAGATACAGGCAAGCTAGCAGTCCACTAAACAATCTGTCTTCATTTCGGAATTCTGAACTAAATTTTTAATTTTTTTTTATTACAGACGTTGCCGAACTTCTTTCTTTGGTCCTGCAAGTCGGTCAAGACGTCGAAGCGAGCTCAAAACTTCTTGATACCATGTCCGAAGTGGTGAAGCGTGGTATAGAAGCTGCACAAACGGATCTGGAACGTGAAAACGCCGAGAAACTTTGGCAAGAAGGAATCCTGCGTCATGTTCCAGTTGTTGGAACGTTCGTCAATTGGTGGAGTCCTCCCTCGAAAGAGGCTGGTGTACGAGGACGGAGTTTGAATTTGCAAGCTGGTAAGTCTTGTTCCGATCTGTCTCGTTTTTAATTTAAGAATTCTTGTAATATTTAAACATTATTTTTGTATTTATACATTTTAGGTGTCGTTGAGAGTACAGAAAATATATACAAGTATCACATGCAATTACAACCAAACTCGACAAATAGCAACGGTTCAGGAGCGAGGACACCCCCTCAACCACTCGTACAGACTCCAGTGGGCGCTGGAAGTCAGAGTCATAGTCGATCATCCAGTCATTCCAGTCTTCAGAGTGGCAAGAGTAACGTAGCAATGTCGATGACCAATCTACCGCCACCGCCACAAACAAAAGAGACCCTTAGTGACGTACGCTCGTAGTGAATTTTTTGATCTGACTCTTTTGATTAGAGAGGAGCATAATTTGAGCAAACGTCGATCAAAAATTAGTCCGCAAGTAAACTTTCTTCTCAACCGATCTTTATTTTACAAGAAAATCGTACGAGATTGTTATTTAAAAAATTAATGAACATTACCTGTCGATTATTTTACTTTTGATATGCAATTCCCAAAAAAAATGTGTCTGCAGTTTAATTAAAACGGAATTTTTCTCGAAATATGCTCATCCCTGACAACAATGGAGATGGCAATAAATGAAAAAAAATGGACTAATCGCAAGTTGTCAGAAATTAGGTATACCTCTGGTCGTGAGATGGAGGTGCTTGCTGGTAGGCGAAGCAATGAAAAACACATGTTATCTCCCCACCGATGTTTAGTGCATTGAGAATGGAGCGAGATTTCATGGTAATGGAATTAGCTCCGTCTCTTTTCTCTCCCTCTCTTTTCTGTTCCTTCTGTCAGTCTCTCTCTACAGTGTTTATTATTCTCGGAAGGATAATTCGCAATCACTATATTTGTTTGCAGCAACAGTATTTACTGCGAAAAGATCATTTATTCTGTTCTCCTAACCTTTTCGCAATCGCTGTTTTCTAATTTTTTAGCAGACCTTGGCAATGTCCTCTTTTAAATTTTCTTTTTTAAACGAGCACAATTAGCCTCAACGAAAATGTTCGATATTTTAATCGAGGTTTCTCTGAAGTAACGGTAAAAATTTACTAATATCTCACACTTTAATTCCTCCAGCACAAATTCATCTGTATGCTTAGTACAAACATGTGATATAAAAACAAATAATAAAAGGGAAAAAGCCCAAGAGATCATTTGCGATCTGTTTGAGCGTTAAAGTTGTTCCGTTAATACGGTTGGTCGTTTTTTTCCTCTTGCTCCTTTTCTCTTTGAGCACTCGAGAGATCCTTGACCTCGCGTTTTTTTTTATTGCGTGAACTTATGCCTATGAAATTTTAGAAACAGAACTCGGCTACTTATTTTCAAATGAAAGGCAATATTTGCAATATCGACATGACGAGTTCACCAAAGATTTGGGCCTCTCGCTTCCAATACGATTTATCAAGTTGAAGTACTAAATGAATCCCCGAACGTTATACAGCTGGCGGTTCGAAGGGTATCGTCGATAGTTGATAATTACAAAAAAAAAGGAAAAAACACTGCGTTCAGTAAATATACAATAAATTCGTATATCGTAAATACGATTAGGACTAAAAAATAATTCACTGAATAAGCAACACGATCACACGCGAGGAGAAAAAATTATACTAAGAATAAAGTACGTTGTTGAAACTTATCTAAAGATAAAAATTAATTTAAACTCGTATGTATATTTATGTACCAAACTGTTGTAATAAAGTATTGCTACCGCATTATTGATGGCGAAAAGGATTTGAATAAAAAATCCAGTGAGCTATTCTCTTTTTTGCACTGTTTGAAGTACCTGAAAGAAAACTCGAATATTATTTAAATATCGCAAATAAAGGGAAAAAAGACATTTGACGTTTCAGACGAAGGGTATCATTATTATACTTTTATTTTTTTCCTCATAGTTATATTTTTTCGTTCACGTTTACAATAGGAGGAATAAAGTTTGTAGCATGGTAATTAGACACAATAATAATTCACCAGAAATTAATTTCGATATTCAATAATAATCAACAAATACGCATTCGTTATTGTTACTATTTTTCTTTCTTTACATCTCTGGAAATAATAATTATTCTCTCTTTTATTCGTAAAGCTTACGTATGCTCACGCATGGAAAAGATATTATAAATTTTAAACATTTTACTCAGAACTCTGTGGCTTTTCCTTTTTTTTTTACTAACATGGGTTTAACTATTTATTCGTGACTTCTCTCTTTCTCTTCCGTCCCTCTCTCATTGCCTCTACGTACTGTTAATCTTATAAATAATTCATGACCTTCTCTGGTTTTTTGGATATCAAAAATAAAAATAATGAAAGAAATGAATGGGAAAATTTAATTTTGCTCGCTTTATCTAAACTGCAAACGGAAAGTATATTTACTTACGTTTCTTTAGCTTAATCTTGTTCACTGTTTCTGAGGGATCTCGTTCACTCTTTCAATTTTTCTCAATATTTGATCGATCTTCGAAGATCCTTGTCTATTTTTTTCTTTTTGATTTACATAATTATTATTTCTTTCGCTCAATAAATCGTTCACGCATTCAACTTGCAAAACGAGACTCTCAAGCCAACATCAAAGATTCCAACATCAATTCAAATATAATCGTCTATAATTTTTTTTTCTTTGCTTTGCTTTCTTCCATTATCTTTGAGAGACTATACATATAAAGGCATGGAAATATATTCAAGTTTTCGCGACATTATCACTCACTACGATCAATTATTCATTCGATGAACAATCGCTTTTTTCACAAGCATACGATCTGTTAGACCCATTCATTCGTTCTCTGTTTCCTTTCTCTTGCGATTATTATGGTATAAAAATCATGTGAAAAAACGAATAGTGTTAGAAAAAATGTCTCAAACGACACGAGTAAAAAGATCGGTTTACTTTTCTTATCTCAAGATACATTGATGAGCCTGAATTTCCGGAATAGGTTTTATTTTCTAATGATCTCGATTAATTATTTCAAAAAACTCTCTAAACTGTTCATTTTCATTTTTTAGTCTCGTTTTTTTCTTTCGTCTTTCGCAAAATCGATAGACTGGAGATATATTTCCGGGTATAGCAAAAAATGTTAGAAAAAAATGACCGTACTCGAAATTTAAAAGACTCCTCGTACAGAATATTTCATTGATCCCGTTTGTATGTCGTGTGGCAGTCTTCGATGATGAACTTTTTTTTCTTCAGTATGCGGCTGTATAGTTATATTCGTTACAATATCATTTTACTCAATTTTTGAAAATGTTGGCTCAATCGATATGATTATTAAATTTCGCCATGGAAAGATTTCTCCAGCCATAATAAGAATAAAGTAACTCACAGATACCGTCCTATTACAAAATCACTACATTGCAGAAAGAATATAAAAATCTTTTCAGATAGGGAAACTCAAAATAACATATTTGAAATTGAAACATTAAACATCGATGTTTCTTCATCAATCAGTCGTAACCGCTTCGTTATGATAAAATCTTAAATTACTTTGTCCTGAATTGTGTCGTATTGATCGAATAAATGCTATTGTTTATGATTAAAAATTCTTATGTTAAAAAAAATTAACAAAGTTTTAATTGATTTTACTCTCGTAAAAGAACGAAAGCGTTCAGAGAACATGTGATCTTCGATTTTTCGACTGTTCAATATTTTGCTGTTTAATTGTTTTGATAATTATTCTATTTACAACGAAAGATAAAAATTTCGCGCTGTGCTTCGTTTCATTAAATTTCTATGAGGGACTTTTTTAGGGGTAAACGAGTTTTTCTCACTTTTATTATTTTTGTTTCTTATCTGCTAAATATATGGCGAACACATTCGCGTTCGACGCTACATTAAGTTTTTTATTTAATCGTTTAATTGTGTGTGGGTTCATGTTTAGATCTTTAGTTAGAAGTTTTAAATGATTTAGTAACGTAGTAGGTAAGATTACTTGAGAAAGAGAGTAGTTGTTATTCTGTGCTTCATTCATTTTTTTCTTTATTTATTCTACTACTTTTTTCAAAATGAAAAAAAGTAAAATATATTCATAATTATATTGAGCCATTTCGCGACGAATTTGGCAAGAGATCCATTTTTAGGATTATTCCTTTCGTCACGAAGACGATAAATACACAACGTTAGTTACTGACTAGGACACTATATGATCATATACATTTTCTTTTTATCTCCTTTTTTAATCATTCTTCAACCCCTTCCGTCTCAAACCTTCGATTAAAGAGAAAATAAAGAAAACAAAAAATATTAAAGTCTTTCCTTGATTTGTATTTCTCACAAGATCTACCGATCAAAAATTTTTAAACTTAATTAATGTACTAATAGTAAGTTTACAATAACTCAATTTCTATGTTTATCGTATTTCTTGCGAATCTGAGTCGACTCTCTCAGCCATTTCTCTTTCTTCAGCATTTCTCTTTCCACAATAAATATTACAAGTATTTACATCGGGTTTAGTGTGATATTCCACGCTAGGTATTAATCCGTTCTACGTGTTTTGCGAAAAAGAAACAACAACGTTTAGTGATATTCTATTAGATTTTTCGTTTCTCTTTTTTCAAGGCTTCGAAGTAACGTAGTTGTGACCTGAACAATTTTATGAAAAAGACTTGAATGAAAAATGCTTCTGAAATGGCATTATTCTCTTTTCCAGATCAATTTTTTGTAATGAATAATGACGAAAAAAGTTTAATAATGCTCGCCAAATGATGATTCACAAAATTGTAATTTCCATTCGATATTACCGGATACGAGGAGAAAAGCTAAATCTCTCAACCGGTAAACATCCTCAAATGTATATCGGGTTTAAAATTATCACACTTTACATACGTCTAATTAATCTTACGTCTTACGATTTTTTTTCGTTTTTTCTCTTTTCCTTTCGTTCTCGGCCTCTTTCCCCGTTTACGAATTATTTACATAATCGATGATCGAACAACGCTTTACGCAACACTTTTCAGAGATACTCTCGTTTCGTTGTAAGAGAGTTTTCTCTTGACGGAAGAAAAACTGTTTGCACATCGCGAGAAAATTTCTCTTCCTTACATTCTACGAGGACGAAAGAAAATACGAAAAGGAAAAAGAATCGTCCTCTTGTGATTCGAACGCCTCTGAGACGCGATAAAGTGCGAATAGAGGTAACGTGAAAAAAAATTTAAGCTACACGATGTTTGTACTTAAAAACTTTTATATACGCCTGAGCATTGGCAGTATGATTTAGTTCCTTTTCGGTTCGTGTAAATAGATTATTATCAATCTAAGAGATTCACCCAGGCCCTGTTTTTTTTTCTCGTCGAGGCCTTATGGTACAAATAATTTTTAATAAATACGCTGATTTTTTTCACTTCGTTTTCATCTCATCACTTGTTCGTCCATCGATTGGTAACTCTTTTACAATGTTTTGTTACTCCAGTTTTTGTAGAGACTTGAAATCGACGTGCAGCTTTCGTTCCGTTCATTTATGTCAAAAGCTTAAAGTTTTAGATTTTTAACGGATCGAAACGATGAAGAAGAAAATCTAAAGATAACGTTTCGGGTTTATTTAGATTTTCATTCGATTGCAAGGTACTCAGAGCTCCCAACGAATCTCGCATTCGTTGTAAATGTCATACAAATTCAAGCTTCGGGATGAAAACGGAGGGATAGGAAAGAGTCTCGTGTCCAATCGTTCGAAAATTGAACATGATTACTTTTTTAATTGTAAAAGATATATATACACGTCTATATAAAAGTGTCTTTTGGTATCCCTCTCACGTACATCGTTGGTACATATTCGATGAATTTTATTCCTTCGAGTGCACCTCGGCACTGATGAGATTAAACTTTTTCATTGATAAAAAAGATGAATGTGAGATTCTTCGATTTGTGCTTAGGCAGGTTACTAAATTGTTATTTTTGCCGTTATACGGACAATACGGTGAGAAGTAAAAATAAGAGCATACGTATAAAAAATCTTACAAAAAATCAATCATCGAACTTGAACGGTTGTGCGATGATTGAAACGTTGTACATCGAACGTTTTGCGCTGGGTTCTCTTACTTTTTCGTGCTCCTCTTTATCTGTCTGTTTTCGTTAAATTTGTATATTGGAATGAAAATTATACTCGATAACGGTATCGAAAAAACACGCAACAATTCCTTCTTGCGTGGTGTATGGCAAAAGGAAGAATACATTTTCAAAAACGATCGAGCTTCGTGAACAAAAAAACGTCACTTTTCGAATCCACATCGACTTTAATCCCACATTCCTGCTCTCTATACCAATTAACGGAATGTCCTTGAAAATAGGACATCCGAATCTTCGTCCCTAAACTCATTTGTTCGTACGATTCCGAAACATTAACTTCACTTCAATACTCAAGAGATTTTTCCCTTTAAAAAAAAGAACAGATTCAAAAAAAAAACGATCTCGATGCTCATCCGAGATTAATTTGCCCCCTCTTCCTAGTCTTCGCGGTTGTCTCTCCATTTGCTGAGTTTCGCACGTTTCAGCCAGATATTTCAGGGCTTTGTTCCTCTTTTTTTAGAAACAGAGAAAAGAAGTAATAAAGCTCCGATCATAAAATTTTAATATTGGATCTTGACTCTCTTCCTTTCTCGTGCTCGCGTTCTCGCTTTGGTTTTGCTTATATTCGACAATGTGTGGCGACGGAGCTTCAAAATACGAAGATTCGTCTCTCACCCGGCTTTCATTTCGATTCACACTAGTTTTCTTTCATTTCCCTAACTCACAGCTCGGTTACCGCGTAGAGGTTGGGATCGCTGCCCTGCACCTGACTGAGCGTCGGTACTGCGACGGTTTTTTCTTGTCTCGCTTGCGATCGGTTGTACGTTCCGTACATGTTTGGTACGGCATTGTTTTGCGCAGTACCGTTGAACTGACCACGCGTGAAATTGCGATCCAACGTCCTGACCTGATCCTGCATTTGATCCTGGACGCGTATGTTCGGTGCTTTGTTACGAACCAGCGAACGAAATTGGTTCATATTCGTCTGCGAGCGTGATTCAAATTCCCACGTTGGTTGGGCTGATGGATTGGGAGGCAGCGGTCGATTTTGGTTCCAGGCTGGGGTTGGCCCGCGCTTCAGACTCGCCAGATTCTTCGGATCGAGTGTTTGAGTCTTTCGTGAATCTTGAAAAGTCGCGAGATGCGCAGGTCCGTGTGAATTGTGAGACAGGGTGCCGGTGAATGAAGCCACACTCGGTGTCCACGGCGGTTCTCGACCTGATTTTCACCAAAAGACAGATATAAAAGGTTTCATTTTTGAATACAATTTTTTTGACTCTCTCAAAACGCAGTAATTAAATAAACTTCTCTTACCAGGCCCCGAGGGGGCGTGTCCTCAGTAGAAGTCACTCGACTCCAACGTTTTGCATTGTTTGCTTAGAGTCGCGTACTGGCCAGGTTGATCTCCGAGTCCAGAACGGTGCTCAGCTCGTCCACTTGCTGACTGCTGATTATGCTGAGAAGATTTGTGATCGCTGGCTCCTCCACTACCGTTAACCCCACCTCTGTAATGGGGCAATTGCGAAAAATAAATAATAGAGTCGGTACATCCAGTTTTAACTGCTTTCGAAAATTAACGTCTTATCAACAGTGAAATCCTGACGGCTAAAAATCTATTGTTATGATTATTTAATAAGTGCTATTGCTAATCGCGTCTTGCCAAAAACTCATGATATCTATAACGAGTGTTACACCGAAAGCTTCAAGAATTTCAGTCGAACAAACTTTTGTGAAAAATAGTCACGCATCGTATAAAAACAACAAATGAAACTGACAATTCGAGAGAAAAAAAACAGGACACTCAATAGACTTCTAACAGCTAAACATGTACGAAAATGAGTAATCAGAATAAAATCATTAACGAAGAAAGCCGAACGACATTGACAGCGAAAACTTTGCCATTTGCTACATTAAAGTATTGTAAAAAGCGACGCGAATATCTTCGTGTTTTTACCACCGATCGACAAACTTTCGACTCGGCTATCGATCGCTCTCGACAACTGCGAATAAAATTGACGAGTGGATCGTTCATTGATATTTTTTTAGTATTGGTAAATCGAAATAAAACGTAGGACCGAATTAAATAAAAAAAAGAAACATGCACAAACTTTAACATGCTCTCGTGCAGCTGACGTGCTCGAGCTGTCGCAGTAGCGTAGGACGGCGGGGGCGGCGTTAGCAGGAGAGGCTGCTTAATTGTATTATTCGTGCCATGAACATTCGTATTAAGAGGAGGGGCTGTAGGCGGGTACGACCCTTGGCCACGAAGAGTACGAGCTGCGATCGCCTGTGAAGCAGCCGATGGTGGTAAGTAAGGGTCTTGCTCGTCGACTTGGTGGTAATCTCTTCTGGAACGAATTTAAAGGATTACGCAATCATCGAAAAATTTAATATTCTCACTCTTAGACGAATTTCGACACCGGAGCGAAATGCGGATGGAAATTTTATAAAATACATACATAGATTTACTAACGATATCCACGTAATTACGACGAAAATTACATTAAACAATTAAAAAATTTCATCACTCTCGCTCTTGTTCCGAAAAGTCTTTGAACGAACATCGTTACGTACCGTTTGCGGATGTAAATCCACGTATGGGAATCCACCCAAACGAGAACAGTGAGGATTAGACCTGCCCCGAAGCTAGCCAACAGCATGAACGTAAGTCCATATCTTGAATAACGAAAAAAATCAAATTTAAATAACAAATATTATTATCCAGCGGTATGGGAAAAAATTTAAAAAATGATTTCTGGATTTTATACACTTACAGTCCCAAATGACAAAGACTCTTGGCAGCGTTTATGTATTGCTTGTGAAGGGGTTTGCAATCAAGTTGCGTAGCGAGGCCTGATATTAGACGATCGACGGTATTAACGTCAGTGAGCAGACTACTGAATTTAGGCTTCAATTGTTGATCCTGAAAGAGCTCCATCGCCAGACGATCGACTACGTTCAAACTCTGTCTCATGTTGCCCGTAGCCCGCTGACTCTCTCGCAAGCGTTGAAGAAACGGATTACTGCGTGTATTCTCGCAATGAGTGTAGTACGATAAAACTTCTGAGCTGAGCGTCGTCGGTATCGTTCTCGTTAAATAACCGTCCGGTGAGACGCATAGATCGCCGAGCGCCACCGAAGTTGCCAGGTACAATGAAGCCATTAGCCACGATACTATCACCGCGAAAAGCCCGAAAACCGAGAACCTACGAATATATTATATAAATATTAAATATAAATATGGATCATTCATTTTATATAATTTGAAAAATTATTGTACAATTAGCTTTTGGTATTTTCGACGTTTTTTTCACTCATGTAACTATACAAAATTCTATATTCAGTTGTTTAGTGGATTTTTCCAGTACATTTTGAAAGCAATATTTAAGGATGTTGTACCGATACAGTTTCAACCAAAAATCAATGCCTTTTGAAAATTTTTATAATCATGATCTAGGTGAAAATTAGAGATAAAAATTATCTTAAGTATTACAAGTGTACACAGGACACCCAAATGAAACGCTTATTAATTAAATAATTATGAATATATAACATAAAAGTGTTTATTATGCTGCGTCATTAACTTTTGCACGTTAGCTGTGAACTGCGAAAAGCAGAAGATCCGCGATTGAAAAAAAGAAGAATATAGGTTAATGAGAAAGATTTGGGAGAAAAATTAAATTTAGCATCAATTATGTTTTGCAGGAAGAGAATTTCATTACAAGCCTTACAAAAGTTTTTTGCCACAGTTTCCATCTGCACAAATCCACGTCTCTGAACTGTAAGATTAAATATAGCTTGTAATAAACTCGTTATTTTTATACTTTATCAATCAATTTCACAGGAACAATGCTCCTAACCCTTTTGAAATTTGGTGGGTACTTTTCTTGGTATTCCAAAAATATTATCTCCATTTTTTAAAAAATCTCTCTTTCCTGAGCATACGAAAAATGCGAATTTGTAAAATTTCTATTGAAAAATGTGTACAAATATATCAAAAATGGACAAATTCATTGCAAAATATATGTTTTTCTATTGAAAAAGGTACGACGTATAAATTTCTATAATTTATATTGAAGTGTATTGATAAATATATACATTTTTCTATTCAAGAATTTACGAAATCGGTAATGACGCGTGTTAATTTCTTTTTTAATTATCTTTCAAAATATCCTCCTAAACTTCCCCAAATTTGGCAAGCACTTTTTGGAAGCCATTATCTACGGTTGAGCAAATTTTCATGAAAATCGCTCATTTTTGGTGTAAGGGTACAACATCCTTAAATCTAGTCAATCCATCAAAATTCTTAGTTTTCTGTCAAGATCTACTATTTTTTAATAAAAAAAAATCTTGTCCTTTTCTCGTTAAAGCCGAGAACCCGAGCGTTTTCTCGCAGACACTCAAACTCAAACATCAAAAATCCTCACTCGGACGTTGTGGAAAAAAATAATAATTATTTTCAAAGGCTTACGTAATGAGAGCGCATCGGGAATGTCGCGCGACTCCGACCAGCAGAACCGCGCACAGAGCAACAAGGACGCTGAGAACTGCCATTGTGACCGGCCATCTAAGTTCCTCGATCCTTTCACCAAGAATGATAGCACTCGCCAAACTTAAACCACTCAATGGCTTCCTTATCTCGAAGCTACGATTGACGGCGATACTCGTATTCTGCTTCATGTAACCCAACGCTTTGAGCAAATGGTCGAGCGTCGTCTTGTTGTTTACCGGAGCATCGAATGCATCGCCCAGTGACGTCAGCTGCGGTTCCATCTTTTTTTTCAAAGTATCCTCGATGGTATCGGTCTGAAGAAGAAAACAGTAAACGTAAGAATATTGTATCCATTACTTTCATCCATGATATAATGATATAACGACCTCAATGTGTGTACGTAAACTTTTTTTATCTATAGTAATTTATAAATTGAAATTTTAATATTGATATTGAAAGTTTATATGTAAATTCACAGAGAAATATGACGAGACTCAACTTGTTTCTGATTAAATTTTATTCCGTTGTGTATGTATTTGGCGATAACAAGGGAAATTTGTTGCACTCGAGAAGGATTAAAGAGAATTTGCGTTTGACGCAAAAGCATTTTTCATCTCGTTTATTTCGCTCACGCGCAATTTAAAGATTCTTTACCTGATTTCTCACTAGCACTATGATACCATCGACGTTCTTAGCCGCAGCGAGAAGTTTGATGATGCCATTGTGAACGTCGTCATTGCCGTAAAGACCAACGGCAATGGTACCGCAACAAAGTACGGCGAGAATGGCTAGTGTCCACTTCAGAAGGGTTATTGACCTTCGAGGACGCGGCTTCCGGTCGCAGCATCTCGTTACGAGATAAACCAATAGAACGAGAAGTGTCAGGATGAGCCAAACAGCTGGAATACTCCCGAGTATACCAAGACTCTGAAACAAAGAATAAATATAAATGTAAATGTCATTCTCTTATAGGGTAAACGCACCAATAGATGGACGGTTAAGCAAAGTTTCATATTCTGTTAGCAAAACAATATAGTAAAATCTAAATAAATTGCAATAAAGTAA